>JAUEJJ010000004.1:12834281-12874373 GCA_032164275.1 Synergus coniferae | reverse complement strand
ATAATTCGAGTCTATCATAACCTCTGAAGAGCGGACGCAAATAGGGTCCTACAATTCTGTCGCATCAAGTACCAGTTCGCGTCCTGACGCAAATAGGGGCGACAAGTTGAATGCAAATACATCGGGTCTGGAGGTCAGACCATATTTACTATATGTTTTTGGGATCCCTGAATCCAAATCCGAAAGTTAAAAAACTCCAGCACGTCAGGGTTTCGACGTTACCCCAAAAACTTCATGAAATTTTTTTTCCGAGTCCGGGAGTCAGACCATGTTTACCATATGTTTTTGGGGTCGCTGAATCCGAATCTGTTGTCTAAAAAACTCCAGTACGTCAGGATTTTGATTTGCAAAGAAACTCGCGAAATTTATTCATCCGACTTACGACGTGTGCCTGCATCCAGGGCACCTCCTCGTGGTGACGGCGGGCAACGGAGTGTGGCTGTGATCCGGCTAAGTCCCTGGATTACATTTTTTATGCCGTCATGGCAGGTGCACGCAAACGTTTTACGATGCAGAGAGTCGAATCCTCAGTATCGGCGGCTGGTCAGGGTGAGAAAGCGGGCCCGCAGGCGTCGTCATCAAGCGACCGCAATTCCATATTACTTGGGGACTTGGCTAATGTGGAATTGAATGCTACAAGAAAGCGGCCCGAAGTTTCGCAATCACATGATTCTTTGCAAAAATCGATTGACAATAATATTATTGTCAATCGACTTTTGCAAAGATGTAACTTCATATTTGGAACAAACGTAACAAAAATTGTCATGGTGTATGAGGTATGAGGTTTTTGAGGTTATGTCAGAACCCTGACGTGATGGGGTTTTTGAACTTTCGGATTTGGATTCAGCGACCCCAAAAACATATAGTAAACATGGTCTGACCTCCAGACCCGAAAAAATATTTTTTTTTGTGTGCCTGTGTAATCTTTGTTATTCTTTCATTCTTTTGTCTTGTGAAGTTTTTTCATCCACTTTGGCATTTTATTATATGTGTAGGGAGGTGTGGGTTCGGTTTATGAAATTATCTGACCACTTGAAATTGTTTTCATTGCAAGGAATTTCTTTAGTTTCAATTTCAATTATATTTTATGATTAAAGGAGGGATTTCGATAAGGCCCTTTATCGGCACCCTTGAATCACATTTTTTAAAGTTTATTATCAAGATCATTCTTATTTTTTTTTATAATGTGAACAATATAAGGCTTCCAAAAATACATATGTATACTTTTAGTGTTACTCGATCGGACCCTTATGAAAAAAAAATGCTAAACTTAGCTCGTTTTTTTTCTTATAGAGCGCAACCGAGTAACAAGACGATTTTCAAATATATGATTCACTAATACAAGAGCTACTATGGTATATATAGTAACACGATAATAAACTTCACGAAATATGATAAAGGGGGGGCCGATAAAGGGCCTTATCGATACCCTTCCTTTTCATCATTGAAAATTAGAGTAGACTGAATTTATTATAATTAAGTGTATTTTGTTTTTCAAGGGACATATGACGATACGTATTTTAAACGATGTCAAGAGAAAAATTTGTTATATATGAGTATTCGAATTTTGAAAAATAATAAACTGATAACGTGTATTATCAAAAAATTGGCAAAATATCTCATTAAAATATAATATTGTTATACTAATCTGTCTGCTATTTTTCGAGTTTTCAAAAAAGGACGAAAAGTTTTATCAGAATCAGAAAGAAAAAGAAGATAAACATCTATGTTGTAAGTTATATCCTAATCTATCTATGTTATCTGTATTATCTATCCATAAATAGTTAAATATGTATCTATATCAATACTTTATGAAGTGTCACACTTTAAACAAATATATCGTTAATTTTTAGATAATACACGTTGTATTAAGAGGTTACATATGTATGCGTTCTGCACGCACACGTTTACCAGGTTCCCGTCACCGAATCTACTATCCGTTCATTAAATGTTTGTCCCTGAACAACACGTGAAATAAATTAGCCAAAAAAATTACTAATAAAAAAAATTCATGTCACTGTAAACATATTTTTATTGCAAACATTTTTCCAACTCATGGTTTTTCATACAAAAATTATTTTAAAAGTTATGACCAGATAAAGGTCAAAAAACATGGTTATCGGCATGAATTTCACATCATAGAACTTTAACTTGCTGCACCATTTTAAAACATAATTTAAAATAAGTGAAAAAAATCAGGTTCTTCTTTTTAATTTTTTTCCATAAACTATTAAGACTCTTGCCTACACCATCATAGATATTGAAAATGTTAATATTGCATACAAGACATCGCAATGATTTTTTGGTGTTTCAAAATTCGGTTTTTAACTAAAATCGTGTTAAAGAAACTTACACATGTAATTAAAAAATTTAATAAGTAAATAGTACAATTTTTAAATATTTTTATTATATTCCATTACGAAAATGTTTCATGCATATACTGTCTAGTGTCTACAGTTAAGAAATTATTTCATAATAATTTTAAACATTGTAGAAAATATTGCATGAATTATGTAATGAGTTGTAAAAAGTATTCGATTTGAATTCTCGTGCCCAGCGCTGTGAGGGTACGGTGAAGACGGGAATTAAACACAGTTTTAGTAAGAAATAAGTAAGAGAACGATTAATTTTCACTCTTAAATAGAAAAAGTACCCTAAATCACTACGATAATTTCGAGAGACTCATACTATTTTTTTTGTTGGGCAAATCCGTTAACACTGATTGAATTTCAAATAATATTTCTGAAATAATCAGAATTTTTCGATATCTCTCGATTCAATTTAAAGGTAAATTTCTGTAGACACGCAGCAAGTTTTTAGCATAATTGTGAAAATTTTTTAATTAGCTTTGCAAATATTTAAAATTAGAATAGTAAAATCCGAAAATTTTTAAAATAAATAATTTGTATGAAAATAATAAAAACATAATAAATGTATATTTGAAGAACCATTCTGAAAACTTTAGGATGATTTATGTTATATATTTCACAAAAATCTTTCTGTCAATTAAATATACAATATACCAAAAGGGGATAAGTCTGGATTCAGTCTGTCAAGTATTGTCCTGATTGTCAATTTTAAGAATCTTTGAAATTTTAATTTTACAAACTGATATTTGTAGAGAATTTTAAGGCGCAACTTTTTTTTGTACAAAAATTTGTAGGTTTTGTATTCTTTGAGATAATTGGTAAAAAGTGGATTTTTTTAAAACGAAAAATTCCAATCTTTTTTCACTTCAATTCGCGCTAATTTAGCCAATTTTTATAATGTTTCGACTTTTAATACTAAAGTACGTGTTTAAGTCTTCTTAAACTATCTAAGAAAGGAAAACGAAAATATTGTAATAAGCAAAATAGTTGTTAATTTTTTTAAGCGCTTCGTTTATCGAGCGAATTTTAAGCTGCGAAAAACTTCCAGTGAGAAAGTTGTTCATTGAGGTTCAAAGAAGTTTTCTGGAAAGTTTTAGCTCAATTTTATGTGAATTGATCAATGAAAAATTATGAATGTTTTAAAATCCAAGCGGCAATCTTTTAACGCTGCCCAAAAACGTGCCTCGCCTAGCTACGTACGCGCGCAGCGAACGACGTGAAAGTCAAGTCAAACAAGATTGCTTCAAGATTGCCACTTGGATTTTAAAACATTCATAATTTTTGAACTATTAATCCAATTGAGCTAAAACTTTCAAGAAAACTTCTTTGAACCTTAATGAACAACTTTATCACTGGAAGTTTTCCGTAGCTTAAAATTCGCTCGATAAACGAAGCTCTTGAAGTTTAAAATTCATGATTTTCGCAATCTCTCAAAAAAAAAATTAACAACTATTTTGTTTATTACAATATTTTCGTTTTTCTTTCTTAGATTAATTTCAAAAGATTTAAACACATACTTTAGTATTGATAAAATCGAAAAATGATGAAAATTGGCAAGGTAAACTCTCCAGAGTTTTCTTGCGTAACTGTTGTGCAAAGCGGAGACAGAGCGGTTGCCCTTAACAATTTCGCCAGAGAAGAGAATCTTGTAAGAAACCACCAAGGTGGTTTTAGTGCCGCGACTGTATTTCCGACGATCCGTCGCTCCTTTCGATCGATAGAGGGGTCGAGACGTTCCGAAGGGTTGCGCCAGAGCTCCAATGATTGAGCCAACCACGCCGGTCCCTGCCACCAGATTCGATGATCCTTTATTGCGACGCGACGGTGTGATTCCCCTCGATGCGCAATCTGCAGAATTGTCCACCCCTGGGACATGTCTCCAAACGGCTTCAGGAAGTGTCTTCTGAATCTCCGCCACTCGGTTTGAAAAATATGTCAACCATCTGAGTGGGTCACTGCGAATCCACTCGAGCGTGTTGGCCGAATTCGACCACAGAAAACAAGGAACCGATAAAGGCAACCCTAACACGGCTCGAACATGAGCAGGAACTCGAACTAGTAGAAGCGCAGCACACAATTCCAACCTAGGAATAGAAGTCTCTCCTTTTCGTGACACTTTCGTCTTGGCCATTCCCAAGGTTACCTTTACGTCACCCGTTAGGGACGTAACTCGTACATAGAGAACGGCACCTATTGCCTTCCGTTACGCATCTCCAAATCCATGTAACTCTACAGAGAGAGTTGAAGCCCATCCCATCCAACGTGAGATAACCAGCGAAGTTAACTGAGGTAACTCCGTTCTGAACTTCCTCCAGATATGGCCGGACTCCTCTGGCAGAGACTGATTTCATTACAAATTGAGCATCCATAGAATCTGCATGAAGATCTTGGCCCTTACCGTAACTGGAGCCAACTGTCCCACAAGATCGAAGATATGAGCGATCTCCGAGAAAACCGTTCTCTTGGTCACCAGGTCCGACTTCCCTGGTGGTGAAATCTGGAAGCGAAAGCCATCCACACTAGGCTGCCACAAGATTCCCAAGGCCTTGAAGGCTGGATCCTGATCAAAGGAGAAAGATGCCGATGTTTCCTTATTCTCAATTGGTATGTCTGTCAATGCACTCTCCTCGTTAGAGAGCCATTTCTTCAGCCAAATCCTCCTGAGTGTAGTAAAGCGTCGACTTGACGTACCTTTTCACGAGCTTCCTCCATCGCGTCAGCACCTGACATGACATCATCGACATACCATATATTTCCTTTCTCAGAATATGGGTAGCAAGAGGGTATGCCTCACCTTCATCCACAGCCAGTTGATGTAAAGTTCGGATCGCCAGATAAGGCGATGAAGCAGAACTGTAGGTAACGGTTTTCAGACAATAGGTCTTGATCCCTTCCTCTGTGTTAGACCTCCAAACTACCCTCTGGATGGATCAAAATCCGTCGAAACATCTTCTCGATGTCTGCTGTAAATACTTGGCATACCTTCGCCATCGAAGAATCACGTCAGTGAGTTCCGTCTGTAGTTTGAGCCCTTGATATAGTATATCGTTGAGAGACAGCCCATTGGTTGAACATTGAGATGCGTTAAACACCACTCTCAATTTTGTACTGGTACTGGTCTCTTTGATGACGCAGTAATGCGGAAGGTAGTATCCAGTATTGTGTTGGAGATCCTCGTGGTCCGTTACTAACTTCGTCTTTATCTGCAGGAGAGAACGTTGAGCAGCAGCTGGAGAGTCGCCCAGACCCAACGAGCGATTCCTAAATGGGAGGCATACGACATAGCGCCCCTGATCAGTGCGTTGATGGGTAGTGAGAAAGTGTTTCTCACATTCCTCATCGTCCATATTTGCCGAAGATGTCGTAGGTAGGTCTTCCTGGACGAAAAACATACGAAATAACTTTTTAAGCATCGCTAGGGTATTCTGCGTGTGTATACAAAATTTCAAACAGTTTTAATAATAATTGGCTGAGTTTTCACGATTTATGTTTTAAAACATAATTAAATTTGGGGAAAACTTTTATTCCCTTTTTTATTTTTAGTATTAAAATTATTCGTCGGACGAAAACACAATAGGAAAAAGTACGGCATTATTCTTCTCTACAACCCTACATTTTTAAAAATGTAATTTTTTTAACTTTGAAACTTGGATATAACGAGACGCTTGGACAACGATTTTACATGCGTCCCGTTATTGCATCCGAGCCCTTGATTATCACTGAACCATAAGTGTCAAGGTTACGTAAGAGCACTTTCAATTTGGCCAGCCATTTTCCCCACATGGAATAGTTTTCACTCAGTTTTAATGTTTATTAGAATCCACAGCACTCAACTTGCAAATCAGATCTATCGAATCCGGCTTGAAGGACCAAATGTTCGAGTTTTGGATTGCTGTATTGTGGATTGATTAGTAAAAGTAAGAGAAAGGTTCACTTTCCGTTAAGGAAAAGTCAAACACATCAAATTTGTAGAAAATCACACTTGCAGTATTGCACATGACGCGAAAACGTTAGGTCCGAAAAGAAATAGGAAACTCTAATGTTTCCTAACCGAAAAGGAACTACCAGTTCCTTGATTAGAATTGCGGAAAAACCACGGACATAGAGAGACGCGCTATACAGACAGTACCCCGAGTTATGGTAGAGAGTAACCGGACTCCCCTTTCTCCCCGCTCTAACTATTCGATCCACCAGGTGAGGAGGGTGGAGAGCCAAAGACGCACACAATCTGGTAGTACTCACGACCGTGGTAGAGTTCAAATCCATAAATCTTGAACAACTTGAATTTTGAGAACTCACAAGCCGTTTTTTTCCTTCGGGGGGCTTCGCCCCTCGAACTCCCCAACTGGACTTCGCCCCTGGACCCCATAATTTGAATAATTTTTTTTCTTTTATTATCTCAACTCGACTTTTATATACATTCGTGATAAAAAATGTGTGCTTCTCGTGCTTCATCAAAAAGCACTTGTTCAACAAAGTACTATTCTCTTTTTCTTTGAAATTCTGATAGAATTGGTAATAAAATACATATTTTTTCTTAACAGTACAGTTTTATAATGTTACAAAAAACTATGAGGACGTAATTCAATAATTCCAACATTTTTTACAACAAATTTTTTCCTTGGAAAACTGCATTTTTGAATGTAATCGATTACCTTCTGAAATGTAGATTTCCAAGGGAAAAGTTTGGTGTAGAATATATTGGAACTGTTAAATTATTTCCTTTCTTATTTTTCTCGGTTTTTTATTACATCATGCAACTAAAAAAATTTTATCTTAGAAAGAAAATATATTTTTAACAGATTTTATTCACATTTTTTTAAACATATAAAAAACAATGCAAAATAAAGAAAAGTAACATTACACTTTTTTTAGGCATTTGGCAAAGGAACAACTTTTCCTTTTAGAGTTTTCTCGTATTTCGTCTAGTTTGGTCAAAAAACGTAAATTTGAAAATCTGACCGAAATGAAATCATAATCAAATAAAATATATTAGGTCTAGAAATACACTAATTTTAATCTCGAAATGTTTACGGCAAAGATAGCGGAATTCAATTCCAAAAGAGCACAATTTTAACCCCTAAAAATTGAATTGGTTTTCACACGAGTGAAGCTTTTTTTACTCTCTTTTGGCATCAGATTTCTGCTTAGGAATTTTTTCAAAACCTATTACATTTTAAAAACTGTTCTAATTGTTTTTCCAGACCTGTTCACCAATTGTGAAAATGAATTACTCAAGAACGAAAATTTGTTTAGCGATGAAGCTTTACTTACTGAAATTGAAGAGCCTATGATTGGTGATTTTGACTTTTTGAATGTGGAAAGCGTAACTAATTTTGAGGAATCAAAATCATGTGGGACATCTGCAGTGCCAGATGTTATAAAATCATCAACAGAAGAAAATCTGCAGCTTCCTGAATCTTTTCCAGCTCAGCTGAAACCACAACGGGTGCCCGTAACACAAACATTATTTAGTCAACATTACGCTGTTCCTCATGGTATTAATCTAAGTGTTTCAACTCCGATGGTAACGTTGACATCTGTTCCAACTCAACAGAGCCATTTGCTTTTTCCTTCTAACTTAATTAAATCAGAATCTGTTCTCTATTCCGGAGCCCCTCAGTCTGTTGCATCCACTCCAGTGTCACATCAATTACATACCCTTGTAAACACAACTAATGGGACTGTACTTACAACAGGTAAAGTCATATTGTTTCTCATATTTCTTTATTTTACACTCAGGCTTAGAATGTGACTTAAAAATCAAAAGTTAAATTTTTCATCGCGCCTCTATTGAAACTTCGAGTTTCGGTACCTGTAGAGCGGGTTGCAACTCGGTGTTTGCATTCCTAGAGTTGAAAGTCCGTTGTCTTTATCTATCGCCGTTGATAGAAATGAGATCAAGATGGTGAATCGACTTCACTTACAAAACAAAAGAATCGATTTTTCAAGCATTGAATCGTAATCGAAAACCCCCAATTTCAACTTGTATTGCTTCATCAAACATAACCTGAACGTGCTACAAGTGAAGAAACAAACGTTAAATCATCGTAATAGTTCTCAATTACCGAAAACTGCAAAAAAGTTTAAAGATTTAGAATGAATTCCGATTATCTGGATGACGACGACTGGGCCGTGGATGAAAATTTTTCGCTGAGGATGAGACGGATTTAAGCCTTGCTTGATACACTGGGGTACAGCACACCCCAGCATATTTCGCAAAAAATGCAATTTTGCCCACTTTTTTAAAATAATTTTTTTGGTATACTGAAATTGTTTTTTTTTTTTTTTATGAGACCAATAATTTTTCGGAAAGTGATATCCAAAGAAGCTATGGAAAAATTGGCAGGTCAAAATACGCAACCGTTAAGTTTTTATAACAGTTTTTCGGCTCGGGTACAAAAACCCCCAGTGCGTCAAGTACGTCATACAGCGGAAGTGTGTCTAGTAAGGGTTAATTCATAATAATATTAATCGCCTTAAAATGTAATTCGCATTCTTCTTTGTCTTTAGTTAATCGCGAAATGGAAGGGAGTTTTTCGAGATTCCATAATCGTTCATAATTTTTTTTTCTTTTTTGATTTAAAATGCAAGAGAGTATGTCTTTTTTGATATTGAGCGCATGACAGAAATATAATTTATGCGCAGGCATACGGAGAGGACAACCTGTTTTATATAATATAAAAGGCTGACAGGATCTCCAGTATTTTTTGATGAAATCGGAGATGTTGTTTGTTGACGACTTGAATCCTCGTATTTGTGCAGATGAATCATGACAACGTCGTTGAATTCCAAAAACTTCTCCTCGGCAGCTTCAAATTTCTTTTTGACGAAATACTCATTCCTCGTTCCTTGGTCTCTGGTGTGTTGTGATGGTTTCATGTTTTGTCAAACACTCCTTTGAAGTGGTCACACGGTTGCGCTTATGATTGAGTGCGAGCAATCGCGGCATCCATTTCGCGGATAGTTTTCTAATGTCCAAATATTCATGTAATAAGTGATGTAACCGCTCAGTTGAGATGCCTACAGCCTCAGCCACCTCACATACTTTCACTCTCCTATCGTCCAATATCATTCCATGGATTTTATCGACGATTTTTAGCGTGATGACCTCTTTTGGGCGACCTGAACGTTCGGCATCACTCGTGCTGGTACGACTACAACGGAACTCAGTAAACCACTTCTTATCTCTTGAAATTGATGGGGCAGAGTTCTCATAGTATTTATCAAGCCTTTTCTTCGTTTCAGTAATGGTTTTTTTACGTAAAAAAATAATGCTTAATCAGAACACGAAATTCACTTTTTTCCATTTTCGTTGAAATTCACGAAGTTATGTGCTTTCAATGACTGTCAAACAAATTAAATGACCCGGCTTGCTCAAGATTTAACAGTAGTCTATTCATAGTTGGCGTTAACGACATAAAACGCTTATTTGCCGAAAAAGATCTCTTCTTCAAAAAGTCACTGACTGATAAGTAATCTCAATGATCACTCAATGTGTATGTGCACCAACGACAAAAGGATTGCTTTATGCGTAAGCAAACAAGATGTTCACTCCACGATTGTTATAGGAACAATAATAATCTTACTTTCTATGAGCGCTTCTTCGTCGCCACTTATTCTCTATACGAGCGCCTCTAGCGCTTCTTTCAATAACTTAATTAAACGCGCGAAAATTCAAATAATCTTGGTATTCAAATAATTTTGGTATTCATATTAAAAATGAAGAAAATTACTACTCGCACCACAAAAGCTTCGTTAAAAAATTTCAAAACATTGAGTAAATTTCTGTTGTTGAGAAGAAAATATTTGCAGATAGTGATACTATTACGGAAAATTTAACTTGTGTGTTTTAAGCGTCACCTTACCGTACTTCTTTATATATTCTGAATAAATAAATATTTAAAAAATAATAAAAAATCATTTTATCACTTCCGTCAATAAACTTGGTGTAGTAATACAGGGTCTCCCAGAATTCAAGGCACATATTTATATTTTCTTATTCCTTGTGAAAAACTGAACAGAAAAAGATCAATAAAAAAATTTGATGAAATGGATAATTACCGAGTAATTAGCAATTGAAGATTAGCCAATCAAAAAAATGCATTAGATAGCCGATAGTACGTGTGCCATCGCTGAGAGTGTGTGAGAATACAAGTTCAGATCGTATAATTTCCCCTCCGTTTGTTTTTGTAGGAGGTTTTGAATCTTCGGTGCAACTTCACACTTTGACGAGATTCGAAAATCAATAAGTAGATTTTTCGTAACAACAAAACTAACAAACATTGCTCGAAGAGTTAATCACCTCACTTAAAATGCATGTGTTGTTTGAATTCTGTAGAACTATTCTAAATTCTTAGCTTACCGCAGAATACTCCCGAGTTCTGTAAAAATTACTTTAAAATGTTTGAATTACACCCTGAACACTTTTGAATACATAAGCAAGCAGTGAATAAACATGTACTTGTTAATTCAATCCCACAGAACTCTCACGAATTTTGTAGAGTTCGCTTCAAAAATTTTGAATTAATTAAAAACTTCTTCAAGACTTCACAATTAATAATAATACACTTCAAATTATTTCAAAATCAAAAAAAAATGTTTAGTACTTCAAGGGCCACTGAATTTTACTAAATCTATTGCAATTTTCATAAATTATATTTCAATAATTTAAGGCAGGTCGACGGTTTACAAAGCTACCAGTGAATGAAGGCATACTCGAAATTTTAATTCCGCAACGTCGTCACGAATTCCAAGTACATAACACCTTTCAACAACTTGGAATTCATTTCAAGATTTTAAAATATTTTTCAAGCTATGGAAATGCGTTACAAGTCACTTGTAAATGAAAAACTCATAAATCCAACAACAATTTGTAAAAATTTTGAAGGATTAAAAACAAACAATAAATACTTTGGAATTTAATAACATTTAAAGTCTTGCTTTTTAAAACCGAAAATAGGGAACTGGCTTTGATAGACATTTTCAAATTTTTTTGTCCCAATATTTTAAAGTATTTTTTCGACTACAGAATCCAAATAGGCGCATTCTTTTTTGACGAGAAAAATTTACGGGCTTTTATAAAAGTGTTAGTTGATGAAAATTATTGGAATGTATAATTTGAATCTTGTTGCGATGCGCGGCTGATATAGGTGTCACCACCTGTGTTCTCAAGACTGCGTAATGTTCCGTGTGAGATTATATATATGTTTTCGAGTCGATTTTATAGACGCTGTCTGTATCAATAAAGTTCAGTATAATCGGATCCTCGTGATTTTATTAGTACACATCAGTCCCATACACCTGCCTTTTGCTAATAGGTTATGGGCCCAGACATTTCAATTAAAAAAAAAAAATAATAAAAACGGAAACGTGCAATCGACGATTTTACCTTCTTGTAGGTTAGAGTGCCACGTGGTGAATTGAGAGCAAAATGAGTGCATCAAATTTTGCGCGAATCGAGACTCTCAATAAAGAGAACTAAGATACTTGGAAGATGCAGATGGAAGCGCTCCTAGTGAAAAACGACGCATGGGGTTACGTGAGTGGGGAAATAGTAAAACCTGAAGTTGTTCCCGGTGAAGCTGCGGCGGAAAATTTCGTGAGTGCGTGGTTGAAAAACGACTATAAGTCAGATATCATCTTGTCTATCAATCCCTCAGAATTGAAACAAATAAAGGGATGTGTAACATCTCGGGAAGTTTGGTTAAAATTGCAGGGAATTTACCAATCAAAAGGGCCAGCTCGGAAAGCCACACTTTTGAAGCAACTTATACTCTCAAAAATGGAAGATGGTGAAGACGTGCGTGAACATATAGGGAAAATGTTTGATGTGATCGACAAGCTTAGTGTAATGGGCGTGGAAATTGATCCGGATCTGCTGTCAGTCATGCTTTTATACAGCTTGCCGCCTACATTTGAAAATTTCAGGTGTGCGATTGAGTCCCGCGACGAACTGCCCACACCAGAAGTGATTCGTGTGAAAATTATCGAGGAAAGTGACGCTCGTAAAAATGAAACACGCGGTGTAGTGCAAAACGCGATGCTTGCAAAGAAAAGCTGGAATAAAAACAAAAGTGCGACGGGAAATCGCAAACCTGTAAATAAAGGGGAGTTCAAATTTCGCTGTCATCGATGCGGTGAACGGGGACATATGGCAGTGGACTGCAAAGTCAAGAAAGGCGAGAATTCCCGACCGTCCGATCCTGAAGTTCAAGAGGCTCTACGAGTGGAAAACGATACTCCCGCGAAAAACTGGTGTCTCGATAGTGGTGCAACGTCGCACATTTGCAAAGAAGCACACGTATTTTCGGAAATACACGATTCGAAACGTGGAAGGTTAAATCTTGCGAGCAACTCCACGACGGAAATTATCGCTAAAGGAACGTTTCACTTTCAGCCAACGTCGACGGTAGGAAGAAGAATGTCACTTTAAACAATGTGCTCCAAGTTCCAGACCTTCGCGCAAATTTAATGTCTGTCGCGAAAATAACCGATAAAAATTGTGACGTATTATTTACAAAGTATTGTGCGACAGTTATCGGAAACGATGGCGAGGTGAAATTAATCGCTGATCGGGTCGACAACTTATATTTTGTGCGTGAAGACTATGAACAAAAATGTAAAGCAGTTGCTGAAGAATCGAATTGCTCATCGAAACCATCAACAGAATTGGAAATGTGACATCGGCGCATGGGCCACCTAAATGTACAGGATCTTCGAAACGGTGACCGTCAAAAATCATTGCTTGGAATGAATCTCGGGAAATGCGAAGAAAAGCTCGAGTGTGAAATTTGCTGGAAATAATCCACTCCGACCTTGGCGGTCCGATGCGAGTGGAATCGAACAAGAAGGCCAAATACTTCATTACGTTCATCGACGATCACTCGCGTTGATGTGAAGTACGATTTCTCCGGAAGAAGAGTGAAGCCTAAGAGGCCTTCAAGGAATTCAAGGCTCTCGTGGAAAACCAGAAGGAGAAGAAGGTAAAGTTCCTACAGTCCGATAACGGGACTGAAGATTTAAGCAATGAATTCAATGATTTTTTAAAGAAAAATGGAATTCAACGAAGATTAACCGTACCATATAATCCAGAGCAGAACGGGACTGCTGAGAGGAAGAATAGGGCTCTCATGGAAATGGCTCGGTGCCTTTTGATTCAATCTAGGCTTCCCTCATCTTTTTGGGCAGAAGCTATCTCAACGGCAAACGACGTCAGGAACAGATGTCCCACAAAGAGTCTGGATGGACGAACACCCTATGAAATTTGGAATGGAAGAGCGCCTAACGTCGGATACTTCAGGGAGTTCGGAAGTAACGTCATCATTTTGGACAGAGCACCTGGAAAATGGAAAGTTGAAAAACGTGTTAAGAAAGGAATATTTCTTGGCTACGACGACAAATCCAAGGGATTTAGAGTATGGATTCCGGAAGAAAGGATAGTGCAAGTAACACGAGATGTTGCATTTTTAAAGAAATCCAAAAATTCTACCAACGAAATCTATGAAGAATTTATCCCTGCAGAGCTTCCCAGTCAAGAACTGAACGTGGAAACTCTTCATCCCGATAGAAGAGAAGTCGAAGTAGCGATACAACCTCTAAATCAGAACGAGATACCTGCTCCAGAGATACATGTTGAAAATGATGCAGATCAAGAAGAAAACATCGACGAAGATGTACCAGGAAGAAGATGTTGATCAGAACGAAAATTCGGAAGAAGCCAATTTAGCAGAAGTGCCTACAAAACTGGCAGTATCAGGTCCTGATGCCAAAGAATGGTATCGCGCCATGGCAGCCGAAGTCCAGTCAATCATAAAGAATGACACTTGGGAACTAGTAGAGCGTCCGAATGATCGCGAAGTAATTGGTAGCCGAATGGTGTTAAGGAATAAATACAAACCGGACGGAAAGTTGGAAAGAAGGAAAGCCCGAATAGTTGCGCGAGGATTCGCCCAACGCCCGGGAGTCCATTTCAACCAAACCTTTGCACCAGTAGCTCGTCTAGGATCCATTCGTTTATTGGTAGCACTTGCAGCTGAGTACAGAATATCAATCAGACAATTCGACATCACTACAGCGTACTTGAATCGTGTGATTGAAGAGGAAGTATTTATAGAACCACCCAGTTTCCTGGCTGAAGCTCTTGAAAGCATCATTCAAACGGAAAGAAAAAGCAGCAAGATTGGAATAACAGCAAAAAGAATGCTAAAGGATCTGGAATCAGGAGACAAGGTTTGTCTACTAAAGAAATCCTTATACGGGCTGCGACAGGCTGGAAGGAGCTGGCACGTGAAACTGGACGAAGTTCTAAGAAGATTCGGAGCCATTCCATCAAACGCAGACCCGTGTGTATACTACTTAGATCGAGAGAAGGATGTATTGATCATCGCTATCTACGTAGATGATATCTTGGCCTTTTCTCGGAATCTGACGAAAATAACGAAGTTCAAAGAAGAACTCTCAAAGGAGTTCGAAATTCGAGACCTCGGAGAACCAGAATATTGTCTTGGAATCGAGTTCTCACGAAACGGCGATACGATCGCCATGAATCAGAAAGAATACATCAAGGAATTGCTAGATCGTTTTGGAATGGCTGAATCCAAGCCAGTAGCCACTCCCTTGGACATCAATGTAAAATTGATGAAACCTGAGGAAGATCCTACAACTGAAGAGGAAAAATTGCCATATCGTGAGCTCGTAGGTGCTTTGATGTACCTGGCCGTAGCCATAAGGCCTGAAATCGCTCACGCTGTCAGCGCGTTAAGTCAGTTCAACACCTCTTTCAGACAAATTCACTGGACAGCAGCAAAACGCGTTCTACGTTATCTAAAAGGCACGATGGACTTAGGACTCCTATTCAGTCCATCAAAGAAGCCATTGGAAGGATACGTCGACGCAGACTGGGCCAGCTGTCTGGTTGATAGAAGATCGTATACGGGGTATACATTCACACTAAGCAACGGAACAATATCTTGGGATTCTTCGAAGCAAAGGACAGTAGCCTTATCATCCACAGAGGCCGAATACATGGCTCTAGCAGAAGCTACGAAAGAAGCCATTCACCTCCGAGGATTCTTATCCAAATTAGGATTCCAGATGCTTGCTGATGTCAAGTTATCTAACGATAACATGGGAGCCCAACGCCTAGCCGAGAATCCAACATTTCACGCCAGGAGCAAGCATATCGACGTAAGACATCACTTCGTTCAAGATGCGTTGAAAAGCGAGCTTATAAAACTTGAGCACGTTTCTACCAACGACATGATTGCAGACGTATTGACAAAAGGATTACCTGGACCAAAGCATAAGCATTTTGTGAAACTGCTCGGATTGGGAAGTTTAAGTTTATCTTATATAATCAGCCACGTTTCGAGAGGAAGTATTGGAAAGTATAATTTGAATCTTGTTGCGATGCGCGGCTGATATAGGTGTCACCACCTGTGTTCTCGAGACTGCGTAATGTTCCGTGTGAGATTATATATATGTTTTCGAGTCGATTTTATAGACGCTGTCTGTATCAATAAAGTTCAGTATAATCGGATCCTCGTGATTTTTATTAGTACACATCAGTCCCATACACCTGCCTTTTGCTAATAAAAATTTACTATTCAGGTTTTTATGACCAAAAATAAGGAACTTCCTTTGACAGAAATTATTCAACCTCTTTTTCCCAACATTTTTATGCAGTTTTCCGTCTAATGAATCCAATTAAGAGAGAATGATTTTGACGAGAAACTCTCAAGACCATTAAAAATTGCTAACAATACTAAAATTTAGAATTTTTTTTTAGATTAGATAGACATTTTTGATCCTCTTTCTCCAAAGTTTTTAAAGTAATTTTTCTCGCTTGGGATATAAAATTCAGAGAGAATGATTTTGACGAGGGACTCTCAAAACTGTGAAAAATTTGCTGAGTACACTACAATTTACAATTTTGATTGTTTTAATCGAAAATACGGAATTGGATTTGTAGACATTTTTACTCGTTTTTTTTTCAAAGTTCTTTAAGTAGTTTTTGTACTTGAGAATCCAGTTAAGAGAGAATGGTATTGACAGAAATTAATTTGTAAATGTTAGTGTACTTAGCAAATTTTTTGCGCTTTTATGTCTCTCGTCCAAACCATTCTGTCTTAAGTTGATTAACCAGGTGAAAAAATATATAAAAAAATAAATAAAAAATAAATAAAATTCTAAATTCTAATAATCATTAAAGATCAAAGGAAACATTTTTTCTCGATCTTCAGATTTACTGTCGTATTCAGGCAAGATTGAGAAAAAATTTTTTCTTCGACCCTTAATAAAATCCACAGTTTTTGAGATATTCGAACGAATCTTGGAATAAATTGTCAGGAATGACCGCCGGGTTCAGAAAAATCAAGGAAAATTAAAGTAAAAAAAGCCGTTTTTGAGGTACAGCCAAAATTTCGTTTCTTGTCTGTAACTCAAAAACTACATTTGGTATTTCGATTTTTCTCAATTTTTCTGAACCCGGCTGTAATTCCTGACGGTTTAGTCTATGAACCGTTTAAATATCTCAAAAACTCTGGTTTTTATTAAAGGTCAAAGACAAAATTTTTCTCGATCTTCACATTCACTGCCGTATTCAGGCAAGATTAAGAAAAAATTTTTTCTTCGACCCATAATAAAATTAAGAGTTTTGGAGATATTCGAATGAGTTTTGAACCAAGCTGTCAGGAATGACCACCGGCGTCAGAAAAATTGAGAAAAATCGAAATCCAAAAAGTAGTTTTTAAGCTACAGACAAAAAACGAACTTTTTGGCTGTAACTCAAAAACGGCTTTTTGGATTTTTCCTTGATTTTTCTGAACCCAGTGGATTTTACGGTTTTGATAGGCTTTCATCAAAGCCATTCTCTCTTAATTGCATTCTCTAATGCAAAAAAATACTGAAAGAAATTTGGAGAAAGACGATTAAACATGTCTACTAAAGCCAGTTCCGTATTTTTGATTAAAAAGGCGAAATTGTGAATTTCATTGTAGTTATCAAATTTTTGACGTTTTTGAGTCTCTCGTTAATACCATTCTCACTTAACTGGATTCTCAAGTCCAAAAACTACTTAAAGAACTTTGGAGAAAAACGAGTAAAAATGTCTACAAATCCAATTCCGTATTTTCGATTAAAACAATCAAAATTGTAAATTGTAGTGTACTCAGCAAATTTTTCACAGTTTTGAGAGTCCCTCGTCAAAATCATTCTCTCTGAATTTTATATCCCAAGCGAGAAAAATTACTTTAAAAACTTTGGAGAAAGAGGATCAAAAATGTCTATCTAATCTAAAAAAAAATTCTAAATTTTAGTATTGTTAGCAATTTTTAATGGTCTTGAGAGTTTCTCGTCAAAATCATTCTCTCTTAATTGGATTCATTAGACGGAACACTGCATAAAAATATTAGGAAAAAGAGGTTGAATAATTTCTGTCAAAGGAAGTTCCTTATTTTCGGTCATAAAAACGTGAATAGTACATTTTCATCAACTAACACTTTTATAAAAGCCCGTAAATTTTTCTCGCCAAAAAAGAATGCGCCTTTTTGGATTCTGTAGTCGAAAAAATACTTTAAAATATTGGGACAAAAAAATTTGAAAATGTCTATCAAAGCCAGTTCCCTATTTTCGGTTTTAAAAAGCAAGACTTTAAATGTTATTAAATTCCAAAGTATTTATTTTTTGTTTTTACTCCTTCAAAATTTTTACAAATTGTTGTTGGATTTATGAGTTTTTCATTTACAAATGACTTGTAACGCATTTCCATAGCTTGAAAAATATTTTAAAATCTTGAAATGAATTCCAAGTTGTTGAAAGGTGTTATGTACTTGGAATTCGTGACGACGTTGCGGAATTAAAATTTCGAGTATGCCTTCATTCACTGTTAGCTTTGTAAACCGTCGACCTGCCTTAAATTATTGAGATATAATTTATGAAAATTGCAATAGATTTAGTAAAATTCAATGGCCCTTGAAGTACCAAATATTTTTTTTTTGATTTTCAAATAATTTGAAGTGTATTATTATTAATTGTGAAATCTTGAAGAAGTTTTTAATTAATTCAAAATTTTTGAAGCGAATTCTACAAAATTCGTGAGAGTTCTGTGGGATTGAATTAACAAATACATGTTTATTCACTGCTAGCTTATGTATTCAAAAGTATTCAGGGTGTAATTCAAACATTTTAAAGTATTATAATTTTAACAGAACTCGGGAGCATTCTGCGGAAAGCTAAGAATTCAGAATAGTTCTACAGAATTCAAACAACACATGCATTTTAAGTGAGGTTTTTAACTCTTCGAGCAATGTTTGTTAATTTTGTTGCTACGAAAAATCTGCTTATTGATTTTCGAATCTCGTCAAAGTGTGAAGTTGCACCGAAGATTCAAAACCTCCTACAAAAATAAACAGAGGGGAAATTATACGATCTGAACTTGTATTTTGACAATAAAGGTCAATAAATAAAATAATTGACTATTAAATAATTAAAATATTAAAATTAAATATTAAATAATAAATATAAATAATTAAATATTAAAATTAAATTAATTGACTATTAAAATAAAATAATTGACTATTATTCCTGTGTTTTATAATATTTTTTGTATTTTGTAAAAAACATTTTAATTTCATATTTAGCAATCAATTTTCATTTGAAACACTTTGTTCCTAATTTAATTTAAAAATATAAATACTATAAACAATTAAAGAATTAATAATTTAAAATATATATATACAACTTTCGAAGCGAGAGATAATAAAGAGTAAAAACAGAATTTTCATTTTAAAAAATAATTACATAATCATTAAATATTATAATTTTATTAATAATTATTAAGAAATTAATAAACAGTTATGCATTTTAAAAAAATATTTAAAAAATAAGTGCAGGCAGCGAGAATCGAGCGTGCAACCTTGTGACTACTAGCCAAGCGCTCTACCATCTGAGCTAACGACCCGTTGGAGGCACCTTTACGCCAGGACCATGACCATCCGCACGCAATTCTTTAAATGCATTTTCCCCAAAAATGGCTGAAAATTGCACCTTCTTGATTTTTCTCAGAAAACCTTTTATAGGTATCTATCATTGAGGAGAGTATCGATAAAAACAAAAAATAGAACGTCGTAAGGTCCCCTTGTTAGTTTTTCGTCTTCTATAAAATATTTCATGTTCATCAAAATCGGCGACGGATATCCGAGAAACCTTTCTTGTTAGATAACAGTTCCGCTGAATAGTTCGTAGGCTTGCAGTAAAACACATTTTTTTTTGGTTAAATTCGATCTTATTATTCAATATAGTTTCTTTCGAGGGTGATACAACAATTATAGCGATCATACAATTTTCCGATACCATTTTTATAGTACGATTTCTCTTTAGCCTCAAAATAGGCCACAGTTTCGACAGTTATCTCTTCATTAGTGCTGAATTTTTTTCCAGCGAGCATTCTTTTGAGGTCTGCAAACAGGAAAAAGTCACTCGGGGCCAGATCTGGAGAATACGGTGGATGGTGAAGCAATTCGTAGCCTAATGTATGTAATTTTGCCATCGTTTTCATTGATTTGTGACACGGTGCATTGTCATGATGAAACAGCATTTTCTTCTTCTTCAAATGGGGCCGTTTTTTCGTGATTTCATCCTTCAAACGCTCCAACAACGCTATGCAATAATCGCTGTTGATGGTCGGACCCTTTTTGAGGTAATCTATGAATATTATACCATGTGCATCTCAGAATACTGATGCCGTAACCTTGCCAGCCGACTCGACTGTTGCGTCTTTCGGGTCTTTCCACGCTTTGGATTCGGTTCATCGCGTGCAGTCCACTCAGCTGACTGTCGATTGGACTCTGGAGTGTGGTGATGGAGCCATGTTTCATCCACTGTGACATATCGTCTGAAAAATTCGTTTTTATTACGGTTGAATATCGCTAAACATTGCTCCGGATCATCAACACGTTGTTGCTTTTGATCGATTTTGAGCTCGCGCGGCACCCAATTTGTACACAGCTTTCGCATGTCCAAATATTAATGAACGGTATGTCCTACACGTTCCTTTGATATCTTTAGAGTCTCAGCTATCTCAATCAACTGCACTTTACGATCATTAAAAATTATTTTGTGGACTTTTTTTTATGTTTTCGTCGGTAACAGAATCTTTCGGACGTCCACTGCGTGCATCGTCTTCGACGCTCATTTCGCCTCGTTTAAATTTAGTAAACCACTTCTCAATGGGTGATTTCCCTGGTGCAGAGTCCGAATAATGTTTATTAAGCTAAGCCTTGGCTTGAGCAGTATTTTTCTTCGCAAAAAAGCAATATTTCATTAACACACGAAAGTCTTTTTTATCCATTTTTTTTTAAATAACAAAAGTTGCTTCACTCACAATGCTACTATATATCTCACGAACCAATTGTCGGAAAGTTTTCAAATTTAAACACGTACAGTTTGAAGGTTGGTACTAACTGAAAATTATATGAATTTAATTTTAGTAATGCCATCTATGTGTCAGCCTACGAACTTTTCAGCCGATTTGCTGATTAAAAAAATGACTGCACAAAGTTGCCACATATCTACAGTTTACATTGACAGTAAATGATTTACAGAATGTCAAAACATAAGTTTTTTAAAAAGCACTTTAGCGATTTTTTAATTTTCGGCCTAAAATAGTCGGAAGTCAACTGAAATGAGTACGATAGAAAAGAATGCCATTTTACTGGCATTTTACATTAGTTAAGAAATCAAAAATATTTCTAAGTATATTACATTATTTCCGAGTGATCAATTACTCACAATTTGGTGTACACGATCCATACAATTTTATGCAATCCCATGCAATCTCTTGTAATTTTATGCAAGCTTTGGCAATATTTGGCAACCTTACAATATTTTGTGATATTAAAACTTGGTGTACACCAAAAGTCCAAGTAATTAAACCTTTGATTATTTCCCAGGAATTCCGGTCATGTTGGATACTGATAAAGTGCAAATAAATCGCATTAATTCTGGGACATCTGTTGGAACACCTCGCGTCAAAGAAGTCAAACGTAGTGCCCACAATGCAATCGAGCGTAGATACCGAACTTCTATCAATGATAAGATAGTTGAGTTGAAAAATATCATTGTGGGAGTTGATGCAAAGCTCAATAAATCAGCAATTCTCAGGAAAACAATAGACTATATTCGGTAAGTTGTACAAAAAACTGTCTAACTTTCATGCAATTAATTTTAAACACAAAACTGAAAACGTTTCGAGATATTGTTAGGCTTTAGCAAACCGTCAAACGAATATCCTGAGAGAAGTATCCATGTCCAAGAAAACCTTTGTCAGAGGAATGTCGTGTCCCTCAAAACTTCGATTTTGATACAGAAAGAGTTGCGTATCTTTTTTATTTTTGAATTTAAAAATAAAGCAAGAAAGTATTTTCGAACTTTTATTTAACTCTATCTAACCGTGCAAAGAGCGCTTTAAAAAAAATCATGTACGACAAAATCATTGTCAAAGATTGGCCTGAACCCAAAATAAGTATTGCATAACTTTTTTATTTTTAAGTTAAAAACAAAGGAAGAAGACAGTACTTTCGAGCTTTTACCTCACTCTATTGAATCGTAAAAGGAACTTTTAGAAACGTGCAACATATTTTCGCCCATATTTCTAATAATTTTTCCCCTGACCCATTGAAAATTCCAAAATCTTCTACAGAGACATGACTTAGGTTAAAAAAAGTAGTATTCTCGAAAACCCCCTTATACCAATTTAAAACAAATTCAAAAATTTATTTAGCATACTCGTCCACCATATTGAATCCTCCATATTGTCTTTTGAATTCTTGACATCGGATTCGTTATCAGCGACACGAAAAACCCCCAAATAACACAATTTGGCCTATTTTATGAATATTTTATACTTTTGGCCAGCTTTTCACGAGTTAGTCCCACCGTGCGTGCAAAAACGTTCAAAGAACATCCCTATGTCCGAAAGATGTTCTAAAAACGTCCTCGAAACGTTTTTAGAATATCGGACATAGGAACTTTCCTAATAAAAACGTTTCTAATACAATCGAAGCTACTTACCTCGCCGCTTCCCCTAACTCTCGGTTGAGCTCTATCCCCTACCACAACCGCGACGGCTCGACATCCGAGAGAGTCCGAGAATTGTTTCTCTCTATGATGCACGCGTCAGACTCGAGAGTGGAGAACATCGTTTCCAGGAAAATTACTCTACGGTCCCATTCGTGGCAAGGTAAATAGCTTCGCCTGTATCGTGTCTACTGGGACTGCCCATACACTTTATACATGGGAAACAAAAATTGTATCAAAAATTATATAAATGAAACAATAATAAAATAATTATATAAAATTATATAAATATATTTACAAAATTTTTATTTATTATTTATAATTTTTTTTAAATCGCATGGGCACCTATGGGTCAAGTAATTACGTCGACTTGATTCAATGCACTTTTTTTCCGTATAGCGTACAGATATTGGACTATATTATACAGTAAGATATATATTTTTTTTGCAGGTTCCTACAGAATACAAATGTAAAATTGAAAAATGAGAATTCATCCTTGAAAATGGCTGTTCAACGGCAGGGATTGCGTGATGTTCTCTCCTGTGGAGAATTGACGCCTCCCCGCTCTGATTCAAGTGAACCACCATTATCACCAACATCAGGGCCGTTGTCTCCACCTTCACCCGTTTCTATTAAAGATGAAATGGATTCTATACACAACGCTAATGTTTCTTCAACATCTATTAACCGAGGAATTCCAGACCATACACGCATGACTCTTTGCGCTATATTATTCATATTTCTGGCATTCAATCCTTTCGGCATTGTCTTGAATAAAATAGATAAAATGCATTATGATTACTCAAATGCAAGACTGGATGGACGAACGATACTGAACTATCAAGGTTAGTCAACTAATTTCTCATGTACATATTATTAAACACCACAAAAACGTAAATTCTATCAATTCACTGAAACCCGTTCGCCATTGGCCACTTTATTTTTATACAAAGAAAAGGGAAACAACAGGTTCAAAGTATTCTGCTTTATGGACATCATATGTGTTTTAACTCGTTGTGGTTACACCGAAAAATAACGGGACGGTTACAAGGGGGTCCAATGAACCCCGCCTTAGAAAAACTCCTTGCCATTTCCCCTCTTTTTGATGTATCGACTTGATCCTTGCGCTAGATTTTAGTTTAAAGGTTCTTCTTTGCAATCCAATATTTTTTATTATTTATTTAAAATTCTTCATGTTGAAGAAACACGAGGAAAAAGAAATTTTAATTTGACTTGTTTTATCTAAAAATTCATAAGGAATTTAATTTTTGAGATAAAGTGAAAAAATCTTAAGAAAAAATTAGTTTCATAGCGAGCTTTGAAAAAAAGTACACTCTAAGCTCCTTATACCTTTAATATAACGACCGCTCCATTATACGACCAAATTCCGCTCCCTTGTACGACAGAAAGTTCGTTCTCCCTCATCCCCATTCTTTCGTTCTTTTCGTGACACATGATTAAATGCGCATGCGCAAGACCACGTGACATTGGTGGTGTGTGCGGTAGTGGGGTCCTCCTTTACGCCGTCGTATAAGGGAATGTTTCCGGTCTTGAGTTCGTCGTTATAAGGAGCTTAGAGCGTATTGAAGTGAAAAGTTTAGACGAAACTTGTATAAATGAAATAAGTTTGAGCATGAAAACTAATGCAAAAGAAATGCCAGTTTGATGAGACTTAGCCGTAAAGTTTTGCGTGGGGTTTTTCGGACAGATGAACGAAAAATTTCCATAAATTAAAGACCACATTGATTAATAATTTGCTAATTCACATATATAATAAAAGATCTAGAATAAACTTTCGAAAATATATTTCAAACAATGTAAAACAATGTAGGAGTGCCGAATTTAGGCTCTCAATGAGAGCGCGAGCTATTAATTCAATACTTGAATTTAAATTTGTGTGTTGCAGAAAGCTGCAACATCACACCCATGTTAAAATAGTATATTGTAATAAAAATGGAGAAATGGAAACTGATCTGTTACTTCAAGGAAAACAATTTTGTGCAATAGCAGCACTCACAGATAACTTTATTGCACTAAACACTAAGACTATAATGCACCCTCTGTTTATGACGACTGTTCTCAGTCAGGAAACGCTAGTGTCCTAGTTTGAGGTAATAGTGGTCTCACGTGTATGCAATGCAGCGCTCTTTCCATTGGTATGAGAGCATCTCTCGAAAAAAGTACAGCAGTTGACCCAAAACTGCGTCACGGTCGCACCAAAGCAGCAGTGGTGCCGCGTTATAGAACTATGTACCAAGTTGCGTACGTCCTTCTGAACATTCACTAACATGAGTTGTACGCCTCACGTAGACCCACTACAGCTTCATGCCTCACTAACAACCTCACGTACACTCATTAAGGACGCCTCACATTGAACGCATTCGTTCTGACCGTAACACCTTTGAACTAAATTATTACAATAGAATCACACTTTTCAAACACACCTTTTTGTAACCGCTTTCACACTACATTCGCACTTAAAACTGTATTATAAAATTACATTCCCATACCCACACATACACTACCATTCACTCGTCTCAATTTCCATAGATATTAATTAGAACAGTAAAAGCTTTAGGAAGAATATATTTTCTTTGTTCCTTTTGTTACCAAAAACTGAATTGATTTAATTTCCCCTAAGTTCTGTACCTGGATTATACTGAAGCGTCCACTGAGACAAAAAGGGTGTGTAAAACTCCAGCGTTATTTAGTATAACATAGGATAATATAGTACTTGGGTAATCTCAGACTCAGTAAAAACTACTACGCAGCATTCTAAACATCTTTGAAAATCATATATGTGTATATATAATTTTATGATTTTTGTTATAGAAAACGCGAGTATGGAAAACAGATTATGGAGCCAGGCACTATTATGGCTGTCAAATATAGCTTTATTAATTGGTGGATTGAGTCGATTGCTGCTCTTTGGAGATCCGACATTGCCTGCAGATAACAAATTAATCTTAGATCTTAGAAGATGGCGACGACAAGCTGAATTTAACATATCGAAGCAACAATTCGAATATGCCTGTCGTGATCTATACAGGTGTTTGCAATGTTTTGGACGTTCTTTACCTTCCTCTCGTATAGAAATTTATCTTGCAACTTTATGGCAAGGTGTAAGACAGATTTTGAATAAATTCTGGCCCTGTAAATTCATGTTAATTGCTGGGAAATGGTTTACTGAAAAATCGGAACGTAAATTAATGGAAATTTCGGCCATGGAATTAGCTACTATTTATCAACGTATACTTTGCTTACGTTGCTGTGAAGGTTCAACTAAGAGTACCTTATTCCTAGCGCTTTCTGCCATAAATTATGCAGAAAATGCAGGGCAAGTTATTTCCAAGACAGCACTAGCAGAAATTTACGTCGATGCTGCATTATGCTTTAAAAAGTCCATTTTTCCATTTGTTCATAAATACTATTTGGGAAAGGCACGCAGCTTACTCTTATCTTGTCCTACACATCCAAAGCTGAAGTGGATAACAATAGACGATGGTTTCCGATTTTTAGCAACTCAAACTTGGAATTATGGTCAACCAGCGGATAGTGAATTTACTTCCCAAAGTAATACATCTGAACCATTAACCTATGCTGCTCGTGCTTATAGAGAATACCTCATTGAACAAGGTTTACGCCTTTTAACTGGAACTACCGGTGATTCACATGCGTCAGCTGTAGTGGAAATTGCAAAAAACATCATGAGTTCAGCTGAAATTGATGCTAGTTTCTGTGATGATGGAGAAGTTAATTTTGGAAGTGAGTATCTCGACCATGAAATAATAAAAGGTGTAATACCCTATCGTCGTTTAGTATCTCTACAAAGGATATCATGAGATTTCAAGAGGATATCCAGAGATTTATAGGAATTTTAAAAGGTTTCCTTAACATTTCACGAACTACCGTGAAATTATTAAAAAATATGGTATATAAAAATCCTTTTAATCTTAAGTAACCTCTTCAAGCTTACCAATAAAAAAAAGCGTTTAAAATTCATTGAAATTTCTTATAGATTGATTTAAAATACATGAAATTCCTTAATATTCCTTAAAATTCGTAAAAATCGACGTTTAGTTGGTGAATACCAGTCTTTCAGAATTTACTTGTCGATTGTTAATTTCAATAGTACAGAATTCAACATTTTTCTCTTAAGTAGGTCAAAAGCTATCTAAATTCCACATAAAATGAGCTCAGAGTACAGTCATTCTATCAATTTTTAAAAAGATATTGAAACTAGCTGTATCTCGGCTATTCCATTTAACTATATTTATATTTTTTGTGCTCATTTTTTGAGCACTTTGCTTCCTCATAGAGGATGCATCAACGATTTTCTTTAATATTAAAAAATATATTTAATTCTTTTTTATCGAAGCAAAGAATCTTTCGATGTCATCATTTATATTTTTAAATTAAGTGTATGAATATTAAATTACATGATTTTTAACGATGCAGAACACCTTTTACTTTCTTATATTAGCTTTTAATTTTGGTTACTTGAAAACATAGATGAAAATGAATATTTTAAAAATTGCAAATAAGTATAACTTACTCAATATTCAATTAGATGCATTAATCCTACAGGTCAATCAATTCGTCTCGTCGCAAGGAATCTTTCTACTCTTTACATAAGCTTTAAATTTTGATTACTTGAAAACTTATAGTGGAAAAAGCAATTTACAAAAATGATAAATTTACATAAAAATTAAAAAATTCAAGGTTTTGAGAAATCCTTGTACACTTTTTGAGATATTGTTGGTGCAAATAAACCCTACTATGAATGTAACTACAACTGTCTTCAAGTTATAATGACGACGAAAAATGAGACATCCATACATACACACATGACGTAACGATCGACGCTAACTAGAGTCTTAGCCGATTAGCTATTGTCAGTCTGTCGCTCAGCGACTAAGATGCGCTATGCCGATTGGCTATCGTTCATAAATTGTCCAGCACTTAGTACACTATTTTCTCCGCTAGAGAGTTACATGATGCTGGTGGAACTCCGCACCAACTGCGAAATGTCGGATGTCCTCATGAGGACATCCGACAAGCCTGCAGGCTTCCTTCGTAATCATCAAATTGGAATGGAGCGAACTATCAGTAATGAATTCCTCCTTCAATGTTTCGGAGTAGTTCCCTCTGCGCCTTTCGATGCGGCGAGTTTCAATTCGACAAGTACTACTGTATTAATAATTTTTCACATTATTTCCTTTTTAACAGTTTTTCGACTCACTTTAAAGATAAATTTCTATAGAATTGCAAGAAGAATATAATAATAATAATTATTATTATGATTATTATTATTATCGACAGGCAGGACGAATAAACGCACCATAGCACTGCGGTTAAAACCTATTGTACTATACCCATTTCATTAATCATCACCTATTAGAGAACTTTTCGCCATAAACTCGTATATCATTTCATAAGAGATGACATCAAAATCCCCTGGACTTAAAAAGTATTCCCCGAGATATTTCTCCCTAAGTATAGCAAGCGCATCATACTCGCATAGTATTTGATGCGGTTTCTCCTCAGAGTATCCGCACTTACGACACCGAGGATCGACCGCAAATCCCATTGTGTGCAAGTGTTTGTTCAGGTGACAGTGGCCAGTTACACTGATCTTCACCACAATTTTCACCTGTTTTTTCTCCATACCCAAAAGAAGTTTTGATCTCTTTGTGTATGCCATACATATGTATTTCTTCGAATGCATTAACTCCTTGGTTTCATCCCACCGCCTCGCATGTAACAGTTGAGTCCATTTCTCGACTGCTCCTCTGGAAACAGTATGCATTGAAGCCCCATTTCTCGCCAGTTCATCCGCATTTTCATTGCCCAGGATGTCCTCATGACCGGGCACGCAGATTAATTTTACCCAGTTGCTCGCTGATGCCCGAAGAAGAACCTGAAGGCAGTCCCACACCAATTTGGATGTAATCTCCTGAGAGTTAAGGGCTTTAAGTGCAGCCTGGCTGTCAAAGCAGATGTAGATGTGCCGGCCTTTATATGCTCGCATGCAGATCTCTTCAAGACAAGTCTTTATTATCACTACCTCGGCTTGGAACACCGTGGGATATCTGCCAAGTACTAACGAAATCTCAGTCCTTGGTACCCTCCAACAGATTCCAGCTCCAGTGCCGTGGGAGTCTTTGGAACCATCCGTATACCAGATGAGTCCTCCCTGCTGCAACATTGCCTCCCGCTTCCGTTCATCATGCCATGTTTCCCTATCTGGGAAAATCACTTTGAAGAGCTTCATGAACGAAAGTTTTCTAATCATCACGTCGGATGTCATGTCTAGGACCTTGTCTTCACGTAAATTGTTCCTCCTGATCCTGTTCAAGTATCTCCTTTCAACCGCACCGTCGAGTCCTTTAACTATCAGTCTATGCGCCTCCATTAATGCCTGTTTCTTGATTAAGAGGTCCAACGGAGACAGTCCCAATAGTATTTCCAGCGATGCAGTCGGTGTGGATTTCATCAATCTAGCGATTACCAGATAGAACACTCTCTGTAGGTTTTGCAGTTGACTTTTGCAGCCCGTCAGATCTGTCCTCGGTTCCCATATGACTGCTGCATATGTAATTATCGGTCTGATTATCATAGTATATAACCAGTACATTACCTTGGGTTTTAATCTCCAAGTCTTACCTACCGCGCCTTTGCAGGCCCAGAAGGCCATTCTAGCCTTTTTCACAACAGCATCAACTTGTAGTTTCTACCTTACCTTAGGGTTATACGAAACTCCCAGGTATTTAGCTGATGTGGAGAATTCAACCAACCTGCCATACAACGTTGGTTTCTTAAGGTCTGAGAGCTTCCTCTTCCTCGTGAATACCAGTAGTTCTGTTTTCTCCGGATTAACAGATAGGCTTCGTTCGTTGCACCATCGCTCAACTATTTTGAGCGCTTCCTGCATAAGGTCAATCAGTGTACCCTCATGTTTTCCTTTCACTAGGATTGCTAGATCATCTGTATAATATCCTTTTCTGTTCAGTTCACAGCGGGCATGCTCTTGTATAATAACACTCACCTTTACGTTGCTCTCGGATTCCTGTATCCCCGAGGACCCTGTCCGTCCGATCTCAGAGAAAAACAAATATGTCTATGATCTGATAAAGATGTTTCCGGTGATACATGTCAATTCTTAAAATTCTAACATAGACGTATCGAACATAGTCAAGTCAATTACCTCCTGACATCTTACTGTCACGAAGGTAGGAGAGTTTTCCCGATTCATTATAGCTAAATCGGTAGTTATAAGGTAATCTAATAAAAACTCAAAGAATAATAATAATAAAATGAATTGAATAATTGAACAATAGCTTTTTTTACCCCAGTATCTTTAGATCCACGAGCTCATGATTTCTTCCTCCAGCAACAGTCACGAACCTATGGACAGAGGAAGAAAGCATGAGCTCGTGGGTCATGTGGTGGGGGTTGAAAAATCCCACGTTATGGAGACACTGTTTCACAGTAATTTATGGCATATTAAGGAAAGCTTTTAAAATTCCTGTAAATCTCTGGATCTCTTAAATTACTCGAAATTTATTAAAATTCTATTCCATGTTTAAAATGTCAGGAGAATCCTTTGAAAACCCATTTAATTTTTACAATTCCCTGCAATCTTTGACATCCTGGAAAATCTTTTAAAAGGACTTACAATTACTTTTCAAGTCTTCCTGAGAAGTTATTCTTTTCAAAAAGAATTACGTTGTATTCTTTTTATAACAATTTATATTAACAGTGTTTTGTACTTTTGCTTCCTCATAGAGGAAGTTTTGTAGTGATGACAAAACCCAGTTTCTAAAAAAAAGGTTTTTTTTTTAACATATTTCAAGGGAAATATGTCTAATATGATGTCCTAAAAAATTATCCGCATGTATATATGCGTGTGGTTTAACAATAGTACATTATGATATTATACAACTGCGGAAAGTTGGTGATTGCTACGAGTTTGACGTTCGCCGCCCGAGCGAAAAAAACCAAACCAAAAAGATTTACCATCAAATGTCTTTTTTTCTGATCACGAAGTTGTGTCAGGTTGTGTACCAGGTGAACTAACCTAAATCTCTCACTTCTCAGGTGACGAAATGAAGGTAGCTGCTAATCGTTCTGTCCGGTGACTACTGACTGATCGTCAGAACTTTAGTGAAACTGTCGACCAATCAGGCAGTTTATACTGTTGGATCACGTGTCCAGTGGCTTCAGATTGGTTGTGATAATTCTTGCGACCAATCAGAAAGTAGCGCTTCCCTCCATTTCCGTGCGTGGAATACAGCAGACAGACACCTTCCTTCAAAGTATGCTTGATTTATAACATTCCCGCACGAAATTTCGTGCAGGAATGTTATGATTCCCGCACACTCTGATTTCATCAAGAATCTGCCATTTTCCAGTCATTTTTTGGTGCACAAATCACGAACTTCCCGTACAGTGTTGCAAAAAATATTTAATTTTACAAGTTTTATGTACTTTTATAATTTTAGTAAAATTGATTTTTTTACTATAACTTCTCAAATAATCAAAATTTAAAGCAGATGTAAGAAGAAAAAAGATTCCTTGTGTCGAGACGAAATGATTCGTCTATATGGTTAATGCATTTCATTGAAAAATGAGAAAGTTATGATTACTTGTAATTTTCAAATTTAATTTTTCGACTATAATTTTTTAAATAATTAAAATTTTAAGCTGGTTTAAGGAAAATGAAGATTTCTTGTGTCGAGACGAATCAATTGATCTAAATGATTAGTGCATTTTATTAAAAATTAAGGAAGTTATGGTTATTTAAAATTTTGAGAATTTTACTTTTTCAGCTGTAACTTTCAAAATATCACATTTTAAAGCTGACGTAAAGAAAATAAAATTTTCTTGTGTTGACACGAACAAGATGACCTATATTATTAATACATTTTATTAATTAATTAATGCTTCCTTTATGAGGAAGCAAATCATATTTGCTTCCAGGAGGCAAAGTGCTCATTGAATGAGCATATAAGTTGATACAACTTTACAGCTAGTTCGTATTTTTGTAGTCTTTATGTTAAACAAAATTAAAATTCACTCTTTCAGAATGTGAGGATGAAATTGGACTTTGGTGGGGTGCGGTAATATGTGTAGCAGCGAGCTGGAGATTAGGTGAAGATGACTTAGTGGCACAATCTATTGTTGCAGAAAAATTTCCCTTCGGAAAAAACTCTCAACTCATTAATTCCCACAGCGATAGTAAACCTTTACAGCATGCCGCATTTTGCATAATTCAGGCAATAAAAGCTCCTACAAAACAAGCTTTAATTAAATTCATGGATCAAGCTGGCATATTGCTTGAACAGTCTATGGTATATTATCACTGTAAGCAAAGATCTTCTCAAAATTTCTTGGTAAGTTGCAATCATTTTCACAATTTCAAGTATCGTGACGATACCAATATCATTTTTTCATTCTTGAAACTATGAAAAATATTTTTTCTTCAAATTTTGTTGTTCTTAATTAATAAATAATTGTAAATAATATAAATTCTTCATTTTTGAATAATTTGTATATCAATACTGTAGAAATTTCTATAGGGATTTTACTACAACTGTATTGGAGGTAATATTTTATGCAGTACGGTATTTCACTTTTTTTTCAGTCTGTTCTTGACAGCTTGTTCATTTGGGTAAAAAAATACTTCCATGTTTCAATCAATTTTTGACAAAATTCGAAAATGTTGAAGTTTTTGAATAAATGCGCCAAGTTGTCAAGCATTAAGCATATCTATTTAATGTGGGGAAAACTGGTATCTAAATTTTTGTTTATTGTCATGTGACCCTGTTCATCAGTTAGTCGTTTGTTGGCTTTCATAGTTGTAACGATATATGCAAGTTCAATGATAACATCTGTTCATTGAGTATTACCCTAATTTTCGCTCCTAAGTCCTAACAAACACCCTACTACGTAGTTATGCACAATGCTTAATGTATTTTGTATAACGCCCCCATGATTTCGGCCTATTTTCAGGCCTGTGGAGCGGGCCCGCAATTCCGTTTTTTGAGCAGTGTAAGTAGAAAGTACTTTCTACTCCCTAAGGAGTAGAAAAATGACGTTATGGAAAGAATATGGGTTGTATTCATTGTAATGTGCCAATACCGTGTTGACGATAGATTAAGGTTAATGTTTGAAAGGAGGTTAGTATGGAGAACTTCGTATTTCGTCTGACTTCATGTTTCAGTGTTACCATAATTATCACAATAGATTAACTTAATCGTTAATCAACTTTTTCCCTCTTTGCTTTGCAGCTTCGAAGAACGAAATTGCGGAACCAACTCACGGGTATGAAAATTGCCTAAATCATAGGGCTTATTCGCGAAGGTTAGGTAACACGCAACATATGAAATAGACGCAGTCTACGGAAAGAACAAAATAATTTATTAGCTAAACATACAAAAATATGTTTGCCGTAATGCGATCTAGAATCGACTGACTTTAAGTACAGAACAATCAATATACTAGAGGTCTGTCCCAGCGTTCTCCACAAGGTTAGAGGTTGTTCCAGAGTTATAGTAAATAAGTCATCACTTCTCCTTGAGATATCCTCTAAATTTCAAAATGGTATCTTCAATAATCCCAGGAGACAAACACACTGTTCGTGTTTTGGTTTCGTTAAGGCCTTGGTTAAGACGTCGGCAGGCATATTATCAAATAACACATTCCAAAACTATCTCATCCAACTCCACAATTTCAAGAATAAAGTGATGACGTATGTCGATATGTTTAGTTCGAGCATAGTGTACTGGATTGGAAGCTAGCCTCTGTGCGCTGAAATTGTCAAGTAATAACTTGATTGACTTGTTATCAGACTCTCCAAGCTCCAGAAGAAAACGTCTGAGATGGATGGCTTCCTTGGTCGCTTCGCTTATCACCATATATTTGGCCTCCGTTTTCTGGTCGATAAAAATTCCCTCGTCGTTTCTGACAGTCTATTCCCAAACAACGTATGAGATCGCTGATGTCTTTTATTTCAAAAAGATCCGATAATTCACGTCTGAATTATGAAATTTCTTTGAGATCTTTAGACATCACCAGAACATCGTTGAAATATAATAATATTAAATCTTCCTTCCAGTGTTTTAAATAAACACAAGGGTCCGTTAAAGTCCGCAATTCCTTGTCATATCGTCTGTACCAACCGCGACCAGCCTGTCTTAGATCGTACAAGACATTTTTTTTATAAGACAGACTTCGTTACCTTGAGCCAACTTGTTCAACATGGTGTTGGCTTTGATGAAAAATTGACCATAATTCTTTTTTTCGTTCCAGAGCATTCTCCATCTAATCTGGTACCTCAATGCTCATCCAATTCGCCCTTGAGATATGCATTTTTCATATCATACTATCGAATATGCATATCGTTTTTCACTGCAAGAGCAATTTTTGTTCGTTTAAAGTTCGTAGAACTTTGTTGTGGAACTGGTGGATAAGTTTCATGGGAATCCTTACCATACTGTTGAGAATAACCCATCGCCACTATCCTGGCTTTTCTCTTTTCCCGGATACCATTCGTTCCATATTTATTACATAATATGAAATGACTACTAATTACTTTCGATGCCTTGGATCTATCCACCAGAGTCCAAATATCCTTCATGAGAATTGAATTCATTTCATCCACCATGGCTGCCATCCATTCGTCTGATTCTCGACTAGGAATCTTAGTTAGGAAAGCGAAATCAATCTCGACCTCGTTTGCACAGCACATCATTCCTTAGACCTTTCTTGGTCTGCTACGAAGTCCTGTGCGTACCAAGCGCAGTCTACCTCGTCTTGTAGTAACTACCGGATGTTCTGCAGGGAAACCAAGAAAATCCTCAACATCTTCTTCACTGATGTATTTCCGGTTCTTCTTCATTGATCTGGTTGTCAAAATCTTGCATCTTGACAAGATCAATCTCGATAGATGTTTCATTGCTCTCAGCTTTGTTGACATTTTTCGATTCTTTTCCGTACACAAATCTTCATAGTCATTGATCGAATGAACAGGTATTTTGTTCAGGAAACTCACATCTCTTAATATTTCGATCCTTCTTTTTTCTGGCACCTAAATCCTGTATTCTTTCGATTCCCAGCTATATCCCACGAAAATTCCTTTCCTTGATTTTGGCTCGATTTTTCCTTTACCTGGAGATCTATCAAAAACGTAGACCTCAATTTTAAAGTGTTTAAAATTGACTACATTCGGAGGTTTTCCAAACCAAACCTTATATGGAGTTCTTCCATTTAGCTTGCTCGTTGATAATCTATTGCGAATAAAATTTGCTGAATTGACAACTTCTGCCCAGAACATTGATGGTAATCTTGATTGTATTACTAAGCACCTTGCTATTTCCATCAAAGTTCTATTTCGCCTTTCAGTAACGCCATTTTGCTATAGATTCTACGGTACAGTCAACCGTCGTGAAATTCCCTGCTTTTGGAGTAATTCGTCTAAACTTTTATTATCATACTCCTTTCCGTTATCAGACTGCGTTTCCATTCAAGCTTTGAAAATATCAAATTCATTTATTATCTGATTCTTGTGGCTGATAAATTTTACCTCACACGAACCGGATGAATTGACAATGAAAGTGACAAAATAACGCTTCTTTGCAAGTGAAGCCACATGCATCGGACCGCAAACGTTAGAGTGAATAAGCTCTCCTAGTTCTGTTACTATTTCGGATGCCTTTGGAAGAGACGTAAGACACATCTTCCTTGAATAGATCCCGTCCTAATAGCCTGACGAAGTGATTGAACATTCAGGTGTCCCCCATGCCTCAAAAATATTCTTGCACTCCGGATCATTTAAATCTCGGAGAAAATGTAAGTCGTTTTCACGTTTTTCGGTAAATAACACGTTCCCGTTACAATTAATAACTTAATAGGACATTATGTCCCTTATCGGTAATTTTTCCGATCGAAACGAGATTCGTGTGCAGGTCTGGAACGTACAAAGTGTCTCAATGTTATCACTTTTCTCTCACCATCCACTTTCTTCACGATTTTCCCAGTGCCTTTTCCTAGAATGTCAGTAGATGCACTGCTACTAGCGAGAACTAACTTTCCTCGATTACACATTTGATCGATTTCCACAAAGGAGTTTACGTCTTTACGAATTGGGATGTGCATCCGCTATCAAAACACCAAGCATTACAATCCACACTATTTCTGATTTATAAAATTTTGTCTTCTGATTTTTCTGACGATGTGAACAGACTCACATTTTCAGCACCATCGCGGATTGTTCTGTCGGCTTTTTCGCATTCTTACAGTTTTTTGCCCTATGTCCTATCTCACCACACTTGAAGGAATCTTCAAATCCTTTTTCGCGTTTTCGTCTCTATCTCCTTTATTATGCAGACTTTGCTTACTTTTGTTTTCAAATTTTTCCACAGCCATCGCATTTTGTGCTGGATTTCGATTTGTTTCTTTTTGTGCATCGAATTCTTACGAAATTTTGATTCAAAGCGTTTCAAGAGATGGTAATTCGTCACGTTGTGACATCTCTTCCCAAAAATTTTCCCAATAAATCCTTATTGAGATCCACCTCCAATTCTACTGGCTTTTCTATCGTATCGAAAAAATCCCAAGAATGATCTTGTGCGTCGTCACCATCTTGCATTTTCAAGGACGTCAAGTAATTTAAGAGCACAACTTTCCATGCTGGACCCTGAGATTGATAAATGTTCTCAAACATTCAAATTTCTCGCGCGGAGGTACAACTTTTTATTTGTTTAATCTCTGTTGGACTGATCGAAAGTACAAAGTCCGATTGCTCTTTCAAATCAGCTTCTTCCTATCTACTTACTCCTTGTTGAGATGCGTCATTGCCTTCAACAACCTCGAGTTTAACAATTCTGTCACTTACATAACCCCACACGTCGTTGTTCTTGATGAGAATCGCACACATCTAAAGATTCCAAGTATCATAATTTTCCTGATTTAGCACTTCAAATCTTACACCGGTCGCGTTCATCCTGACGATGCACTTGCGAGCCCTTTGCAAACCGACACTAACATCAAAAGCAACTCGAGTCTTGATCTCAACAAAAGTTCCTATTATATTTCCGATGCGTTCTGGGCCCATAACCTATTTGCAAAGGTTAGGTAATACGCACATATTAAACAGACACAGTCTACGGAAAGAACAAAGTAATTTATTAGCTAAAGATACAAAAAGGTGTTTGCCGTAATGCGATCTAGAATCGACTGACTGTAAGTAAAAAAAAAATCAATATGCGAGAGATCTGTCCTAGCTCTTTCTACAGTACAGAGGTTGGACCAAACAGTTATAGTGAATAAGTTTAACAGGGGTTAAAAAAAGGATAGTGTATGACTCGGGGAAGACCTTTCTGCTTATACGGTTCGAGAAACGTTTTCAAGGCTCGTCTCCGTAGAAACAGAAAAATCTCCCTCTAGATATACAATATACTATTATTTTATTTTAAGTTAATGAAACTATTAACTTTCGAAGTTAAAATCGTAATATTTCATAAATTATAAATTTAAAAATATATTTTTTGTAAATGAATATTTAATATAGCAGAATACTGGAATTAATTACAATCTCGTATATAACATTTTTTAATTTTTAATAAGCCTTTTTATAAAAAAATTCATTTGATACATCTCAATTATATTACAGCTAACCCAACTGTGGATTTGTGATTGGTTACTGGAAATGAGAACAACAATGTGGCAAGAACAGGATAGTGAAATTCGAAATTTAACAATAAGTCCATTGCTTCCTATATTTCAAAGGGATCTATTATGCCTCAAACAACTTTATCATCGTATTCCCGTAAGTTTAATGTTTTTTTTTTTTGTTCATAAATTAGGGTTACCCGACGAATTTCCTAATTTTAACTATATAGTACTATTAACTGCTAAATTTTAAACCAAATTAATAGTAATCAATGATTTACAAAGTATGACCCATAAAATGAAAGGTGTAATTTTCGAAGTACGAGTAATTTTTCATACTAAGCAGCCCCATGCTTTGACCGTATATACAATGTATGTAGTAGTATTTCTCTTACGATCCGGAGAAGAAGTGGTAATGGAACAGATGGCGCTCCGATCAGTTAGGCTGACTTTTGCATTACAATGCATGGGGAAAAGTATAAAATTATAAATAACTTGAAGCTGTTTGCAAATTTTGACCTAAAATATTTTTTTCAGTAATAATAAGTCTAATAGTGATTTTAGAACTATGTTTTTTAGAACTTTTTATTACATTCTCATCAGAGACAATATATTAGATTTGTGTAAAATTTTACCCCGCCCGTTTTTGTCAAATGTCCACGTTTTGACTCCCTAAACCCAAAAAACATGTTTTTAAGAATGTGTGTGTGTATATATCTGTCTGTCTGTCTGTAGATTTTTAGTTTGTGAGCACGATAACTTTCGAAAGAATTGACCGACTGATTAGTCTTTGGTATACTCTTTTAGTGCTTTAAAATAAAGATCAAGTTCATTAGCCAGTCATTTTGGATTAAAATTTCAAAAGTTGGAGCATTTTGAAAATTTGTGAAAATGCTTTTTTTTTAAACGATAAGGAACATAATTAATGGTCTTTAAAAAAAAACTAAAAATCTTCCTTTGACCCATTGTTGAATAAGTATGTAGTTTTCGTTTTAATCGTGAAAACTGTTTTTAAAAAATAAAACATTAAATTTTTCCGCCAAAAAACGTGAGATATGGGACCATTCATAAACCACGTGAACAAAGTTTTTCACCACTTTTTGACACCCCCTCTCCTCATCGTGGGCAACCGTAGAATTTTGACGGAAACCCTTCTCCCCCTACGTTGTCCACGCGGACATATTTTTTGAAAATATAGATAATATTGGTCTTATTTGTATCTATTATATGGGGAGCAGGGTCGAGCGCGAAGCGCGAGGTTTATGTCAAATATCGAGCGCTAAGTGCGAGTGTCTTGATGAGAATGTGTTCCTTAAGGTCGATAGAACTTGTAAGTAAATGAGTTTTCTTCATTTAAAATTAAAATAATTAAGACAAAAGTATATAGCATCGATAAAGGTAGCTAAGCGCGCAAGCGTCCCGGAGGGCCCAAGCGTCACGAAGTGCGCAAGCGGCCCAAAGGTCGCAAGCGTCCTGTAGGGCGCAAGCGTCGTGAAGCGGGCTGTTTTTTTTAATCTATTAATTACTATTAGACTTATTATTACTAAAAAAAAAATATTTTATGTCAAAATTTACAAACAGCTTCAAGTTATTTATGATTTTATACTTTTCTCCTATGCATTGTAAGGCAAAAGTCAACCTAACTGATCGGAGCGCCATCTGTTCCATTGACACTTCCACTCCGGATTGTACTAAGTTCGAATTCAGCGTCTATGTTTTGCCTGCAGGTTACTGAAAAAGATTTTTGTAAAATTGTCACATTTTTTCTTTTTAAATTTTTTTCTTTTTTTTTTTTTTAAGAAAAAGTCACGATTTTTCATAATACTTTTTTATATTGTAGTTTGGCAAAGATTTAATCAAGCATTTTTAAACTAAACATTTTCACGTAAAATTTACTTAGAAATCTCAATCTTATGCTACAGTCCCTGGCCATATTATTAGACCCATGTTGAAAAATGAATATTTCACTGCATTTTTTGTTGTTTCATTGCAAGACTGTTGACGTACGTCTTTAGTTTAATACTTATGGTAACATTTTATGTAATTGTTTATACAGTTACCACGTTCAAACTTAGATGACAGCAGTTCTGTAATAAAAACTTAAAGTAAATAGATAAACGTCAAATACAGTGCAACATGCTCTATTGTGTAAAATACCTATTTCCATTGCGTGAAATACACAAACATTGCTGAAGTAAGTTCTTTATTGATGCTTTGACTCATTTTTATGAAATTTTATGAAATGTTTATCTAATGTAAATCAATCCTTTTTGAATAAAACTCATTATATTATATAATATATGCTTTCTCATAATTTAACTAAAACTGTCTAATAATGAACGTAATGTGTAGTTAAAATGTCAAAAAGGTGATTTTTCAGCATGGGTCTAATAATATTGCAAGGGACTGTACAATGTACATACAGTAATATTCATGTATGCCTTCCCCCCAGTTATTTTTTATTTTAAGAAAATCGGTTTCACTCAATATATTAGTTGAACTATGCGTTGTGACAATGAATGCGAATTAAGTCACCTCAGCTGCCCTGTTGGAAGTAAAAAGATATTTTCTATCCCTTCCAAGTACGCATTTTACATCCATCCATGTTTCTATCTTTGTGTGTCTATCGTTTTCACTAGGCTCTATCTTTTTCTCTTTCTATCCTTACCAAAAAATGTGAATCTCTTCTATCCATTTTCTCTATCTTTTTCTATCTTTCAGTCTATCTCTTCCAAAAAAAATTGAATATCTTTCTATCTCTCACTTTCAGTCTTTTTCTATCCTTAGTTTTAAACTTATTAATTTTCAAATTTCGAACATGCTTAATAATATTTTAAATACAATATTTCGTACAATATGTGTACAACTTTGCTTCCGCGGTTTTTCCGCAAATTTGGCGATATATTTTTAAAAAGTGATTCCTTATTTGTTATTCAAAGTACTGCCCGTCACTAGCCACTACTTTTTGCCATCT
>JAUEJJ010000004.1:12816797-12834181 GCA_032164275.1 Synergus coniferae | reverse complement strand
GAAAATGCAATAAAGAGTGGGGGAAACCCAAGCATGATGCTCCACAGAGCAGACTGCCAAAAATGCCAAAAATGTATTGATACCCAAATAGTTCACTAAATTTACACCGCTCGGTGGCAGCAGATACGTTTGATCTACATATATATCATAATCATGATCACGTTCATGTCATGTCTTGTCGTGTCGTATCAATCACCTATTTGATATCCTCACGTTAGTTGCAAGTGTATATAGAAATGATAGCAATACATAGCAATATCACACATCCTCTTGTTTTTGTTGGCAATTTTAAGCTGAAATCAATAACGTAATAAAGTAATCTGTTGGTTGAAATTAACTAGCACGAAATCAAAAATAGTGAAAATACTGAATACGTACAATTTTTGTTGCTTTAATATCGAATAATTTATATATCTATCCTACATTTAGAAAAAGATCAAAAACTTATGTTATACAGAAAATTTTATATGTTGTCTTCATTTTTATACAGGCCTTCAGTAAAATTATTAAATTAAATCAAAATATATTCGCATTGATAGCTACTTTTTTTAGACTAATAAGGCTATATTGATGGAAAAGCGCACTGTATCTGAAAGTTTTAGAAAATCGTTGTCCGAAGAGAAAATCTAGAAATCTGGTGTAAAGTGAACATTCTTATACTACCAATTAGCAAAATCTGCTAATGGAAAGAAGGGGTTTCGATAAGGCCCTTTATCGGCTCCCCTGAATCATATTTTGTGAAGTTTATTATCGAGATCATTATTATTTTTTTTATAATGTGAACAATATAAGGCTTCCGAAAATACATATACTTTTGGTGTTACTCGATTGGACCTTTATGACAAAAAGCTAAACTTAGCTCGTTCTGTAAAAATACAGCGCAACCGAGTAACAATACGATTTTCATATATACATATGATGCACTAATACAAGAGCTAGCTACATAAAAATCGTCCTGTTACTACATTGCGCTCATGGTGAAAAATAAATAAATTGATTTTTGTATACTATTTACATTTTTTATTTTTTACCATGAGCGCAATGTAGTAAGACGACGATTTTTATGTTTATACTAGCTCTAGATTTAGTGCATCATATATGTGAAAATCGTTTTGTTACTCGATTGCGCTCTATAAGAAATAACTACATAAAGATCGCAAAAAGCACAAAAGTTGCGTATTTTCACAAAACGAGCTAAGTTTAGCGTTTTTTCATAAGGGTCCGATAGAGAGTAACACCAAAAGTATATGTATTTTTGGAAGCCTTATATTGTTCCTCTGATTGTTCACATTATTAAAAAAATAAGAATGATCTCAATAATAAACTTTAAAAAATGTGATTCAGGGGAGCCGATAAAGGGCCTTATCGAAACCCTTCCTTTCTTGAAATGTATAATATATGGAAAGATATAATTCATGAATTAGAGTTAATAAATGTATATTAAAAAGACCGTTAATGTATTGACTTTAATGCTCAGATGTATAAATTTCGTACAGATTTTTCTAAGAGAGTAAGAAATCTCTTGAAATCTCCTGAAATCTTTCAAATGTAGGTGCATCTATAGTGACTCCAGTAAAAAGTTACATCAGCCTCAAATCCGACCTAACCTGAACAAACCTGGGGGCTTACCGTACCGATAGCGACCATTTCCGCCGCGTTCGCTCTGGCCTGAACTCCTGACCGACGAGATATCCCCTCCCCTCTTTCAGCGTACTGCTTTGCTTTTTCGAGAGGGATGATACTCGCCCCGTTTCGACGACAATCCACCGCGCCCGAGAACCAAGTTCCACACACACACCGACACTTAATATTGTAACTTACACACACTTACACATTCACTGTCACACTCATACTAGGTTTAATCTTAACATGTATCTTATATAAAAATATAACTCCGATATGTTATTTTTCAGTACTAAACTTCGCATCAGTTTTATTTATACCTATATAAATTTAACCCTGGCTCTACTGGAGCGTCCATTGGAATAAGTGATATAGCGAAAGCTTCAAATTGAAATTAATTCCGAACTAATCCAAATGATTCCGGAATTTGCATCCGAACCAAACAGTTTCATTCCGACCTAATCCGAAGGAAGTTTTCAATCCGAATTAATCGAGGCACATTCAAAATCAATCTGAACCTTTAATCCGAATGAATTCGATCAATTCAAATTAATCAGAATGAATCCGAAGTTTAAGTTCGAATCATTCTGGTCATTATGAATCAACTCGAACTCTCAATCCGATCAATCAGAATTTTCAATCCAAATGGATCCGATTTTATCCGGTCTATCCGAATCAATCCGAATGATTCCGAAAAATTCTGATAAATTCTGATTCATTCAGAATGAACGGATTCATTCGAATTAAAGTTACGGATTGACTTTGAATATACCGCGGATTAATTCGGATTGAAAACTTCCTTCGGATTAGATCGGAATGAAACTGTTTGGTTCGGATACAAATTCCAGAATGATTCCGAAAATTTCGGATTGGTTCGGAATGAATTTCAATCCGTAGCTTTCGCTAAGGTGGGCTTTGATCTCCGAAAAAGTAATTGTTACATGGCGCCTGGACAGGTTACGATTTAGTAATACCGAAGAAACTGCACGGAAACGGATTATAAAAGGTGACCTTTTACAATTCGAGACCAAGGGAGTAGGATCTTTATGTGATGTCTCTTTATTTGCCTCTAAGAAATATCTCACCATTTCTTTTCTGATGTCTGTTCAGATACCGCTAACAGACATACCGCTTCCCTACCTTCGGAATCATCAAACCGTCTAGTTATGATATTTACCGCACCAAACCGTTTTTTTTTGTACTGCACCACACCGATTTTTTTTGTACAGCACCGCACCAGTTTATTACTTAATCCAACGAGCCGACCACAACTAAATAACGAACTGACAAAAATAAGGGTAAAATCTTTACTGTTGGCAACCGTATCGCTCTGCTACAGCTGTAAATGTAGTAAATTTTTAGAATAATATAATTACCTACTGTTTTGTTATATAGATTACAGTAAGCATTTTTTATTAAAATTAAAAATAATAAAAACAAATGCGAATCATTCTCACCACTTTGCATAAAATATGAATTAATTTTAATCCAATTTTTCTCTCTAACAATTGTAGGATTAATATTTTTATAAGTATATTTAATTTAAAAACTCGCGGTTGTGATAAGCGCACATGTGTGCTCATCTTTATTGTAGAAACACGCGAAACTAAAGGCTTATTCACAACCAGCATTTTACCCTTCTAAACCAATTATTGTTTTAAGAATCACTTGACCAATCAAAATAAAGAATTCAAATTTGATATAAAGGCAGAATAGATTTAAATTGAGAGACTTTAGAAATAAGTTAATTATAAGAATAAATGCTGCGTTTCCATTATTTTATGTTTAAAATAACGAATATTTCGAATTAGTTTATGGGATTTCCCCATGCAATGTACCAAGGAAACTTTAATATGGGAATTTCCCATGGATTATCCTCGAGAAAAGTAGAAAATACATTTAGACTAATTGTAAGAGAAATATTTTTGGTTTATCAGACTATTAAAAGCTTAAACTGTTTTCCGTTTCCGAACTCGAAGTTCAGAAATAATAAAATATTGAAATCCAGATTTAATAGATCGTAGGGAAAATAATCCTCAGAACTAAATGAATTGGGCGCACACCCCTTATACCTAATGGTCCCAGCTTAGAACACTAGTATCATAAAAGTGTGGGCCAGTACAACCCTGAATATCTCTCAACATTCTATTATCTGCGAACCTGATTTAGAGCTTCGGTTTTCCCTCAAAACTGTGACGTCAAGCGTGGGAGTGTCTAAGTCCCACTACCCCAAATTCTATGTACTTCGAAACTCTTCCCCACCCTTCTATAAATCACGGACAGCATTGCGAATCCTCTAGGTAGACAGATTTAACTTGGCTCTTGACTTGGGAACATCGTTCTTGCCGAAGCTCATTTCTCTAGCTCAAGACTAGATTTTTCGCTCGGCATCAACTAAGTACTTTAATAAATAGCTCTTTGAATCCTATTCGTGTGTTATTTATTCAAATAATTTCCACGCTTATCCTCATAAGCCGACCGGTAGATAAATTCGCTAAATTCAAATAATTTAAACTGATCTTGCCTTTTTGAAATTAGTTCTAACTCAAATCATAGACGGCCATGAGATCGGGTCGTCACACGGTATAGTTAGTGGCGCCACCTTAGGTAAAAAGCATGAGACTGATGTCATAAATAGTTAGTTGTAGACGAGCAGTCTTTGTATTCGCACTTTGTATTCTATATCCACTTATTTCAAAAGAGAAGTTTTATTCGCATATGAACCATATACAATAATCTGTCTTTCTTTGTTTTCAAATCTTATATTTTATGATACTTAATATTTCTTTAAAGTGTGATACTTTATAAACTATTTATATAGACGTTTATAGATAGATAATGTAGATAGACTAATTTCTTTTATTACTTTTCTTTTTTTTCACAAACTTTCGCAAAATTTATATCACAAATTCATAGAGTTTTTTTTTTTAATATCCCCAGGCGGAAAAATCGGACCTATTCCGGATCTTACGAACGGCATAGTACCGAGCCAGTTGTAAATGAGGAGCAATGCCAGTACTGATAATTAGTACCGCGCCGAGCGGTGGCGCGGCACTGGTACTGCGCCAGTACGGAGTTCAAGTGCTGGCTAGAAGCCAACTTAGGGAGTTGTGCTGAGCGTTGACGCAGTACTGGTATAGTACTGCCCCTGTACAGAGTTCAAATGCTGGCTAGAAGCCGACTTAAGGCCTAGGTATACTGGTTCAGTACTGCCCCAGTACTGAGTCATTTTCTCAAACATTCTTCCTTTTCATAAGGATTTTGAGTCTATTAACAAAAACATTTGTACTCTTGTAACAATTCATGGACATGAGCATGCCGAAGACATAACTAAAATTTGTAGGACCTCGCAAAAAATTACTTATTTGGTCGATTTGCAATTAGAAAAAATCTAAATTGTCAACTTATATTGTTGATTAAAACAATAAAGAATTTAAAACTCTTTTTATTCTTCTTTTTTACTAAGAAGAGAAGATAACTGAAAGATGTGAAGACCATATTTAGAGTTGCAGAGGCGGAATATTACTTTGAGAACGGTAACGAGAATGAGAATATAACCGAGAAAATTACCAATCATTGTGAACGAACGTTACCATTTTATTTAAAATTTTAAATTCTGAGAAAAATTTGCAGATGATAATAGTCATATAATCCAAAAAAAGAATTAAAATAGCTTTAATAACTATTATAGTACCCTAGTGAAAGTTTCGGATTGAAATTTATTCCGAAAATTTGCTAATTATTCCGAAATTTGTACATAACTATTTTAAATTGCAGTGTATATTTGAAAATAGAAAATTCTCATATATTCTCCGGAAGGAGAATATTCTCTGTAATATTCTCGAGAATATAATCTAATTTTATATGACCGAAAATTTTACATATCTAACCATGTTGCAATGTAGGGTTCGCAATATGAGAAGTACAGCACTGCATACCGGCCGAGTCACGTTTCGAACATTTTTAAATGTTATATTTTATGGTATATTATTAATTTTTTTTGCTTATATTAATTAAAATTTTCATTTAAAAAAACATCAGTTTTATAGGAATAACTTATACACGATATAAATTTTAAAAACTCAGCTAATTTTTCTTAAAAAATATAGGTATATTAATAATAAACTTTACCCTACATTTTGTAAGCAAAATAAGTATTACATCTGTTTTACGATATAAAAAATAATAATTATTAGTTTATTTTCAAAAGATTAACTACATTTACTCTAATAGGTATGTTTAATTGTAGTTTCGATTTCTAAAACAACTACCGCATTTATAATTGTACAGTATTATTTGAAAAATGAATTGCGCGAAATCGAATCAGGAGTACGAAAAAGGCGTCGCGAATTTCAACCTTTTTTGCGGTGATCTTTTTAGAATAGATTGTGTGTTGTATAGGCGCAGAGTGATATAGGACCCTTAGCGCCGGAATGAAAGCTTGTTATTAATACAATGTTAAAAATTATAATGATTTTATAATTATAATTATAATATTTTATTTTCATTTATTATATTTTCCAAAAAGATTTTGAGATGAAAACATGTTATTTATATGTTTCTAGTATACGCCACTGAATCCGTTATTCTGACATAACAAAATAAATGACTACTATAATAAAGCGGAAACCAACAAAAGGATTCATATCGGTGTACACTGTACAGTTTGTGTGATCACAAAATGTGGTGTATATGGTAATTATGGTTTTCACAGTAACGCTGTGAAAAGATGAGATCGTAAAGTTACTCGTAATTTGATAACCCTTTTATGTACGTGGAAAGCATTACATCCCTATTGTAATATGTATATCTATGTATGTATTTGGGGTATTATTCCTCAAGTGTACACACCCTGAAATTTGACTTTGTCTTATCGAACTCAAAATTAGTAGTCCTAACAGACAGTATTTTACAGGAAAACAATTTTTTCGATTGGATGAAAAATTGACCAAGATAGGGGAGGGGGAATTTTTAGAGTTTGTGCTGCAAGACCCTATTTCAAGTGTACTAAACTTCTTTCGTACGGAATATATAAAATTTTGTCCTGTATATTTTTCATAGACTTTTTCATTGACTTTTTTTTGAAAAACACTTTTTTTCTTTTTTTTTTTTTGGTCTCAAAATAAAGTGCAAGGCTTCATCTTTCGAAATTCTAAAATTCAAGATGCCGTTTTTGTTTGTCTTCAAGAAATTAAATACAGAGTAATGCAGTACACCAATGGCGCTCGATACCGCTGTGACACTCAATCCGCGAAACTTCTTCGGACTAATTTACAGCGTCAATTATGAATATTTATTGTTCATAGATCCGCCCTCTGTATTTTACAGGGTTGAAATTGTTTTTTAAGTATTTTAATGCCTGCATTATAATAATTGTAAGGATATAATATTAAGGAAGTACTCTCTAAATGTAAATCAATGAAAAATCAGTTAAATTTCACTGATTCTCAGTCAAATTCCACTGATTCTCAACAGATTTTCACTACTTTAAATTGTGAGAAAAGGAACACTGAGAATCAGTGAACTTTGACTGATTCAAGTTTAGAGAGTAAATTTATTGTACACAATAGATTAGATTGAAATTTACTTCCTTAATATTATATCCCTACAAGGATTGTAATGCAGGCATTAATAGTATATTTCATAACATTTAAATTGAAAAGTCGACTTTCGATGCCTTCACAGCGGGGCGAAAGTTATAGCCTTATCTCGAGGGTTGAAAGTAAAAATCAATTGATAGTTTTAAGTGGAAAAGGCATTGTAAGTTGAATTTTCAATAGATGTTATAATATAAAAAATAATATACATGACACGGAAAGAGGCAGCAATTTCATTCGTGTGATATCTGACCTTGCTTCGCTCGGGCAGCTGACTTTACTCTCGTGAAAATGTCGCCTTTCTCCCCTTGTCATGTAAATATGTAAATTACTATTATGTATCAAGAGTGTAAATAAGGTTATTTTGCCGACGATAAAATTTGACGCAAGAGCAAAGCGAGGACGTCAATCACCCGAGGCAAAATATCTTTTCAACCTTGATGGACACACTAGTTTCTGTACGACTCCCTCTGAAAATGCGACGTCGAGATTGGATTCTTTAAAAATGTACTAGTCATTTTACTAATTTTGGAGTAAGAAGAATTTGACGCATTGACTATATCACAAACAGTTTGAAGTTGAATATAGATCAATTATGCAGTTACATAGTAGTTCGTCGTTGTGAGCAGAGATGGCGCCATTGAGAGAAAATTTATAGGCTCAATGGATTGGCCTACCATATGTGCATATATAAATTAATGATTCAAGTTTGGTCCAAATGAGAGAACTGCACTTAGAGTCACAAGATAGATTTATTTATTACCAGTTAGATACGTCCGTACCCCACTGCCGTTCATCACCAAGTGGACGAGAACATGGCGTCGATTCATTAAAAAGGTGGGGGTGACTACAAGAGTCAACCATAGACTGTACATTCATATAGATGGGAACTCGATGCGGAAATGTGAATACAGTAGATCCCTACAAATTTACGCCCGCTTCAGCTGGTGTAAATTTTTTTATGCCCGCTGTTCGCCACCGGACTGAAATTGGCAACTTCACGCTAGCTAAGCAAGCACCAAGAGGAGCGTTTTCAAGGGGAGTGGGACAAAAAAGTCCGAAGAAGTTTAGTGAATTGAGCGTCCCAGCGCTCTCGACCACCGTCGGTGCCCAGCATTACTCTTTATTTAAGGGGTTCACCCCGTGTGACAGCCCGGTTTTTTACCTTTGTTTGGGATTTTTTTTCTCGAACGATAACAATATACAAATTTGAACTTTTCACTATTATTTATTCACATTTGAACAGTAAATTGTGCAAGTTTCAACCCAAATGCGTGTGGCGCCACTCCGAAGACACCCATATAAAAAAAAAGTGTGTCCATGGTCGGCATGATTTCGAGCGAACGGCTTATCTGAAATCAAAAAACCAAACGGCATTTTAATCTGTGAAACTGTGACCCTCATCTGAAGTAGGATATTTTAAAGATATTGAAAATTGTGTAAATGACACAGTTTTGAAATTTTTTTTAAATTTCATGATTTTTTTTTCATGAACGGCTTATCTGAAGTCAAAAAATCAAACGGCATTTTAATCTGTGAAACTGTGACACTCATCTGAAGTAGGATATTTTAAAGATATTGAAAATTGTGTAAAAAATAAATTCAAATGTAAGTGCAGGAAATGGATCTTTATCGACATATTGCAGTCCATTTTCTCGTATGCACTCAAAAATTCGTGCACGACTTCAACATGATCAGGGCTCATGTTATTTTCAAGGAACTTTATACACAATTGAATGAAACTCTCCCACGCTCGTCTTTCCACTGCATTCAGCTTGTTTGCGAATTCCTCATCTCGCATATGTTTCTGAATCTGAGGCCCGACAAGGATCCCTGAAATTAACAATTACAGCTCTTCAAAAAAAATGTAGAACAGTAATGAACTCTCGACTGTCAACAAATAAGAATCATATGTTACCTCCTCTTAGCTTTACATCACTTAGTTTAGGGAATGAAACTTCTTTCAGGTAACAAAACGCTTCTCCGTCGACTCTCAATTTCTTCAAAAACTGCTTCGCGTAACCAAGTTTCAAGTGTAGTGGTAGTAGGATGACATTTTCTATCCCATTCACAAAAGTAGCAAGGATACTTGGTGTACCCACCTTTCATTCTGAACAAAATTGTTAGTACTTTCAAGTCGCTGACTATTTGCCATTTATATGCAGAGTAATTGATACGGCGAAGTACTTTTTCCAAATTTTCATACATACGTTTCCTTTATATTGGTTGCGTATGCTAATGGAATTGATGGCAATTTATTTTCATTATGTAAAAACACAACTTTCAAACCTAAAAAATCATACGAATTTGAACTTCAAGATTGTCGCCATTCACTTGATACGTGATCGTAGTCCAAGAGGTCGAAAAGTTCAGATACATTTGAACAATATACAAGTTTCTCATTCTGTTCATTAGCTTTGAAAATTTCTATGAAAAAAATTCGATTATCTTTACGAGATAGCGTGATCTTAAAGTCATCTTCCACCTGTTTTGTGGACGAGGCAAAACATGCGATATTTAGAATGAGGTATTTGAAATAAAATTGACACCCACACTTTACTAAAATTATTATGTTTATTCTAATAAGAAACAGGGTGAATTCGAATTCTTACTCTTATAAATGGACTAAGAGTGGAGTGGAGTTCGTAAGATAGCAAGACAGTAAGTAAGTGACTAACTAAAAGAGAGAAAACGTAGACGGAGTACAATTGTAGAAGAAGGGATGATGGGTCAAAAAGTTCTTATTGGTTGAGGTTGATAGAGGTAGGAGATTTTGGACACACCCAATTTGTGACGTAGAAATTTGAGAGTAAAATAATCTGTAAGCCAGGTAATAATAAACCCAGTGCGGCAGTAAACTAATTTTATGGTAGGGTCAGCAATAAGAGTTCGGACGATGAGGTTAAGAAGCTTAAGTAATAAATGCAATCTGGACGACAAATGTAGGAGTGTCTTGAAATTAGGAGATTTACAATTTAATCCTCGAAATGCTGAAACGTGCGATGAACAAAAATACAGATTTCTAGACTCATAAATATTTACAATTGGGACTAAAATAAATGCTGACCATTTTAGCTATCCTTTAAAAACATTTGCAATTATAAGCTGAATTTTCTAACGTTACAACGTAACACCACCAAATTCCATTGCTTCAATCGAGAAGCGAGCACCTCAGACTGTCTCCGTGTTAGACATAAATCACGTGTAAGATCCTGAAAGTCTACATTTGATACTGCATGTCGTTCTCTTGAACTTGATGAAGACGGAAGGTACCCTTTATCAACAGCTTAATGATCATCAGCTTGACCATGATCACCGAGTTGGACATTCTTCAATTTCTGAACTGTAGTTGAGTCAACCATATCGTTCATGACTTCGGATTTCGTTACAGTCACAACATCGGCATATTTTATGCGTTTTCGCGTTTTATGATGATGACCCCTTACATCTGTTTTACAAAAATAGCAGTCATTCAGTTTATGGTAAGGCAGATGATGCCATATCATCGGAGCAGGTTGATACTGGACGGGGGAGGGGGATTTATTTCTGGTCGTCCTCTAATTTTAAAATAAGGCGCGACGAACCTTAGAAGGGCTTTTACGCGGTTTCGAGAGGACGGCGCTCATCAATGAAACTACCTAAATTCGTGAAAACCGAACGAAGAATAGGGACGCGACACGACACGAACGCAAAGTGATCGAAGGTCACCGACGAAGTCGATAACCATCGACTCGGCGGTCACTCCTCCGGGGAGAGATAACCGGTCGACTCAATCGTTATCGACGATAAAAATAAAAATAAATAAAATAAAATAAAATAAAATAATGAGAAACACAGAACACGCACTTCGCGAACAACTGGGAAAAACACAAACGCACTTCAACGATGATAAGCTTGGGAGGAATCCCTAATAATGGACCTGCACACCGATGCTGACGACAAGTCCTGAAGATGCTGGAAAACTGTCGAAGTTTTGGGGAATCTTGAAAAGGAACGTGAGACCGGAAAAGAAAAGAGAACACTATAGAATTAACTTTTATGAACACACGGATTTATTCGAGTTGAGAAAATTACAACACGGTTGCGATGACAAACGGAAAAGTAGTCTCGAGCGCGACCCTTATCCAATGCTCGTAACTGAACTACTACTAAAACTATCAACCTTTTTCAGGCGACTTGCAGATTGCTCCCAAAAATCGCACATATTGAGGGGACGGAGGGGAGGCCTCGAGCTCCCCGATTCGTCGGTCTTCCCATCGTCGCTTGTTTCTGGCCGGTCGACGACTTTCTCAGAAAAGTTTCCAACGTCGATCTTTCGATCGTCGCTTGTTTCTGGCTGTCGACGACCTTCTTAGAAACGGTTCCAGATGCTATGGAATTTATTTACAATTTTCGTTGAAATATTTCTTGGAAAATAAATACTCCAACAAAAAAAAAACTCTAATGCTTAAATTCTAGGTATTTTAATGCTCGGATATTTCCTTAAAAGGGCACAACTCTCTGACACGCGACCAAGCGATTGAAATTAAATCAAATTATTAAATTATTCTTATTTAAAATCGAGTTTCTCAATTTCCAAGAATAGGTTGGCCGGCCTATTCCCAGAAAGAAAAGTCCAGACTTTCAAATAATCCTTTAATTAAGTGACCAAAACGATGGTCGTAAAATAGGTGTATATCAAGGTAAGGAAATTCAAACTTTATAGCAACTTTTCAATTTCCATGTTTTTAACTTCAATGAGCACTCGACATACGCGAATTCTTGTTCATACCAACGTTCATAGGGAGTAACATACATTGAAGTTTGAAAAAATCGTTGTAACCATGAAGCACAGCTTTATTATTTTTTAATTGCAAACAAAGCTGCTGATGATCGAACAAACCACATATGAAGCAAAACTTATTTCGATTATTACACATTTCTTTTTCGCAAAATTAAACTGAACACTGAAACTTTGAATGACGGAGTATGTCGGGAAATATTCTTTTTTTGTTAGTAAAGGTAGAGTGAGGACACCGTGATTACACAGAAAACAGAAGAGAAAATTAATTGTGGGTAATTTTCAAGTGGATAACGTTTAATCTTTTAGCATCGAAACAAGAGAAAGTTCAATACCTTAAATTCACATGGTTACCGTACACTGTGTGACGTGTCACGATGTAAAGACGTCAGCTACGTACATGCAAATTTACCAAAAAGTTCTTAAAATCTTAAAATGCATACAACTCCGTCAATTTTCATTAAACTTGATTCAAGAATAGCTCATTCGACGCAGAATTAGATTTACTTTCAAATATTGTGTTGAAAAAAATCTCCAAGATCGAATAATATCGTAAAAATATCGTCAAAATTGAAAAATTGTAAAAAAAAGTTGAAAAATCGCAAATACTTTCAACTACAGTCTTGTCAGTTTTTATTTCGACAAAATGCGCAATAGATAGTCGGAAAAGTCTGTATTTCACCTTTTTAACCAAAAAAAATTGTAAATCGGATAAAAATTAGAGAAGTTATGAGTGATTGTTACATGAAACTACCCAAAAACGGTTTTTTGGCCATAAAATGAGATTTTGGGGGTGTATTTGAAATTTCTCCCCTACCATTTTGCTTAGTTTTACTAGACCTACAACTTGTGATAGGTCTCCAAAAAAGTATATAGTATTTTCATTGTTGCACAGTGTTATATCTATTATATTATAGTGGGAGTGCTATCTGAGGACGGAAAGGACTTGGAAAGTCGGAAAAGCCGCTATGAAAAGTTGAAGAAACCAATGCGTCGAATATGTACAATTAGGTTTATTGCTCCTACTTACAACAGTCGAGTAAAAGCAAGGCTCAAAGGGCCGTCTAGGCAGTCGCAAGAAACTGGACCCGTGGTCCAACGTTGGTGATCCCCGAAGGAAGCTGTAACCTGAGGCGGAGATGAAGGTTGTCCCGAGCCCACTGACCGTTTGATATTCATGCAAGGTGCGAGCGGCCAGGGGGTATCGTAACCACCGTGTTACACTGTTTGGTACTATAGATTAAGAAAAAGTCTATGAAAAACATAGAGGACAACATTGTTTGTATTCTATACCAAAGAAGTTTAGTACATTTGAAATAGGACTATCAGCACAAACTCTAAAAATTTCCTCTCCCCTACTTCCATTAATTTTTATCTAACAGAAAAAATGTTTTCTGGTAAAGTACTATCTGATAGGACTACTCTTTGCCCAATTTTGTGTTCGATAAGACAAAGTCAAATTTCCGTGTGGGTACACTTGAGGAATAATGCCCCATGTACTTAAGAAGTAAAATATTTTATTGAAGTAAACTTTAGTGATAAACCTCATTACTGATTCTACAATAAATTAGAGACTTTAAGTCATATTATACGTTCTTACTGGTAAATTTGGAAATTATGAAGACTGAGAAACAGACAGTTTAGGAGTATAAAAGTTTTAAATCTCTTAAAGGTAATTTTACTTACATTATTTTTATCTAATTTTGTTTCAGCTTTCATCATGTATTTTTCATTCCTGGCTAGTTTCTTCTGGCTGAACGTCATGTGTTTCGACATTTGGTGGACTTTTGGGTGAGTTCTCTTGCAGTATTGATTTTCACGGGACATGTCATAAAAGTTAAGCATATATTCTCAAAGCAAACGTGCATATTGCGTGCTGACTAAGGAGGCGCATTGTAATACTCGTTGCGAAAAATCTTGATCCATAGACTCAGTTTCCGCTACTAGGTCAATTCACGCGTTGCAATGAAATCGTTTTTCTGCCCCCAAATGATTGGGCTCAAATTACGTAACATTGTTCAAGAAAAAGTGATTTTAGTGTATTTCAAGTTCAACAGATGTGAAATAATTAGAAAAAAGGAACCTTATGCTGATACACATGTTACGTTGTTCATTAATAAATAAATTCGGAGCGAATATATTAGGAAACATTCCAGTGAATTTTTACAGTATTATATGATATATTTGAACATTTTTTCATCATTTTTTGATGCGATGTTTCTATCAGGATATATTTTATGTCAAACTGATGGATTGTGGTTGTAGACTATTTTATGGAACCCAGGGTGCATCAAGAGGAGGCAATCTACACCACACCCCATGGCCATGTACGAAACCTAAAGCTATAATATTTATAAACTATTCTTAAACTAATTTAAAATTATTTACAATTTATTTACAAACTATTCAAAATCTATCTGCAAACTTTTTTCTTTATGTTATTTTATGTGTCATAACTATTGAAAAATACATCGTATTATACTACTGACACTCGGAATCCCATTACTTCATGGCACTGCCAATGCAAAACAGATGCAAGAAAGGTGGGCTGCTGTGCACATGTTGTACCAATATTGTAGTATCTTGAAGATACTACATAACCACCTTGAATATGCTGCTTAACCAGTTTCAGAGTGGTCTGAATATGAGGATTCAGAATAGATTTTGAACACTGTTTGGTCTCCTTACTATTACTTCATGCCTAAATCAAACGCTCATTTCAGAAGTTTGTAAGTCTTATTTAAGAGCATGTGATAGTTTACCATAAGAGCAATTTATTTTCCGGAACTTTACGCTCGCAATAATAAATATGTTTTACTAAAACTACGCCATTTATCTCCGTCTGAACGAAACGGAGGTAAATGGCCTAGCTTTAGCAAAAAATATTTATTATTGCGAGCGTAAAGTTGCGGAAAATAATTTGCTCTTATGGTAATTACAGCATGTCCTTAAAGGAAAAATCTTACGTAATTTGAGCCCAACCGTTAGGAGCCAGAAAAACGGCCGTATCGAGACCCTTCCTTTCCAGTACGATTTCCAGAAGTACTAATAACTTCATGTTTTAAATGATTTATTAGGTTAATTGTACTTACAACTCATATTGAATTAAAATTCATATAGAAATGTACTTCAATACTGAAATGAAAAATAAATACACAGTAAACCGTAGCATCGTAAATTATTCAGTAATTTTTGAATACGCAATATTGCGATTACTTTAAACTATATTGCGTTACGGTGAACATATAAGCTGTCAACGTTTGTCGACATTTTAAGTACACTAGTTTGAACGCGAGCGATTTACTTTATTTTTAAATGTGATATTTAATTTATGATGCGCAAAGTGATAAATATCCCACTAGAATGTCTCTTTTTAAGTGTTTTTATTTTCTCACGCAAAAAATATATTTTTTTACGCAAATCGATACTGCTACTGTCTCTTATTGTACAATATACTATTTTTACATTCTCATCAGGGAGAATGTATTAGATTTGTGTAAAAGTTGACCCCCCCCCCTCTTTTTGTTAAATATCCACGTTTTGAGCTCCTCTGAACCCAAAAAACTTGTGTTTAGGAATGGGTCTGCCTGTGTCTGTCTGTATGTCTGTCTATTATAGATTTTAGTTTGTGAGAACAATAACTTCCGAAAGAATTGACCGATTGGATTGGCCTTTTGGATTTGGCCTTTCAGTGTCTTAATATGAAGCCATTTTGGATACAAGTTCAATAAGTTAGAACATTTTGAAAATATTTGAAACCACTTTTTTTAATCTCCAAATTCTATATATGAATGTTCGTAATACTCGAAACGTCGCACAATTTATCCTTAAGATTTTCTTTTGCGAAAAAAATAATTGTCAGATTTATAACATTTCGAAAATTCAAAAAAAAAACGAAACAAATTAAAATATGAAGCCAAACAACGCACGATATCAAAAAAAAGTCAAGAGATGAAAAATGTTGTTTTTTCAACGCCCTACAGCAAAAAAATAAAAACTTTTTGAATTTTCTTGAAAAAATAAAAATTCAAATTTTTAATCAAATAACGCGAGATACAGAGAAAATGATTATAAACATAATTATTGGTTTAAAAGAGGTCTACAAATTCTCCCTTGAACCTTTTTTCATAGAGCAAGTATATTTCGTTTTAATCGTGAAAAATGTTGTTGAAAAATAAGAAATAAAATTTTTCCACCAAAAAACGTGAGATGTCAGAATATGTTACAAAAATAATATGAAGCACCGAAGCTCGACGTCCAAATATTCCAGAGCGTGAAACGCTACGAACAAAACGTGCGTTGTAGGCTCGCTCAAACTTCATTAAAAATTAAAATAATTAAAACAATTGTACATATATGTATAGCATTGATAAAGGTTGCTAAGCGCGCAAGCGTCCTGAAGGGCGCAAACCCGCGAAGCGCACAACGCAGAGGGCGATGTGTTATGAGAATATGCCTGCTAAGCAGGCAGATTTTTAATTTCACTTTTATATAAATAAAAAACTTTTACGGTTTTATTGATGTTTAATTGTGGTTTTTTTTTCTAAAAAAAAATACTACATTTATAATTGTACAGTATTATTTGAAATATTCCATTATGGGGATAGTGTGGTAACTGACACTCTTCTTAAAGCTGTTATCGGGATTTCTTTTATAAGAAAAAAATGCAATCATTTCAAATATTTTATTTTATTGTTTACATCTTAAGGGGTTAACATACACCACTGTACATAGAATTTAAAAAGAAACGAAATTTTTATTTTCTGCTTAAAAGGTGTTTTAGGGTCTTAGAAATAATGTGTCAATAGATAGAGAGCGGAAAAAATGTCTAAATGTCCAAACTTTCAATTCTGCCACAACGCCTCTCTGGTATACAAAAACAGTATAGTACTTAAAACTTTAAACGCGTTATTTTCGAAACCACTTTTCTTGAACAGTCTGAAAACATAACTCGAACAAATCCTTACCGACTGATCTGAAATTTGAAGTGTATGTATATTCAAAATTGCTTTCTCCAGCAATGTACATAGGGTTTCTTTTTTATATTGCATATTCTTTATTTTATAAACAATTTTTGACGATTTGTTTTCACAAAATTTTTAACTTTTCATTCAAACTTACACCATTTTGCGAAAAATGAATATATCGAAAAAATCCTATGTATGTCCCTTGCTGCTGTTCTACAGAATCGAAAAAATTTTGGTTTTATGATCCAGGTCGAAAATTGCGAGTTAGGTTTCCGGCAATAGACACCTTAAAAAAAGGCGCCGGCGGAGTAATGCTGCGCAGCCGCATGACCGAACTTGAAATAGTATATTGAGCAACAAGTGCGGGAAGTCACCGATTGCCCACGAGTGCGCACACCCGCACGAGTGGACAATCGG
>JAUEJJ010000004.1:12806325-12816697 GCA_032164275.1 Synergus coniferae | reverse complement strand
CGCCAAGTAACCGACGTGCAATTATGCCATCCAACGCCAATCTCGAAAATTACAATATGTACGGCATTTTACACGACACGACGCTTGTAATCTGAATTACACATATCTTGTGAAATTACAAAGTCTATGGATTATCACAGGAATCGTCAATTCCGCGTCAGTGTAATTTTACACTGTAGATGTCTGGTATTTTGTGTCCAATAAATTTACAGTGGAATTTTTACACTTCGCTTGTAAATTTCCCATATTTTTGTGAAATCATTTACAAATGCAAACAAAATTATAGGTGCTAGTACAATTACACGCAGATAAGATCGTTGCAATTTGTTGCTTGGGACTTTTTTTAACCAACATTTTTCAACATAGATGATTTGCCTTGTCTTTGCGGCTAATCATTTTATCACGATATAATCTATCATTCATATCAGGGAAGAGTAAAATCAATTTTATTAATCGCCTCTTTCAGGTACAGTCCCCAGTGGGCACAACATTTGACGATATCTTTACGATGTCGAAAATACATTCTCAAATCCTACGACGTCTTTACGACATCGTAAATACTTTTTAATGACATGAACATTAGGATGTTTTTACAATGTCGAAAAATGTCATAAAGACGTCGTCAAATTTCGTGCCCACTGAGTCGCAAACAAAATTATCAAATACACTAAAATGTAATCTATATCTAATCTTGATAAATTAATCTTTTTTTTTTTCTTTAATATTTCTAGACACTCTTATCAAATGCGCATGTATCTTTTCCGAGTAACTAAGTATTTTATGTTACTTGCATAAGCATATAAGTTTTAGAATTTTCAATTAACCACAGGTCTTATAATGTGCAAGTTAATATTAATAATAAGCGAAATTTTTAAGAGAAACTCAACAAATCAAATTTATCCAAAAATTATAAGACCCTCATAGTGCCTTATGTGATATTATTTTATAACTTGATAATATGTAAAACTATTGTAGTCGCTAATAACCACTGTAGCTGATGCGACTTTAAGTCTTCATTTAATTAAAAAAAAATAACAATTTGCTTTTAAACATCAATTTTTCGTATTTTTATTATTTCAAGAATTTTCAATATTGATGTTTCTGGTTCCCTTCGGGGATTTTTTAATTTCAGTACATTGAAGTCATGTCATAATAATTGGTAATTAAATAGAATTTACAGGGTGTATAGTTTCTACTTGCGTAGAAAACATGGAATTATTATTATTAAATTTTTATATACATACCTGGAAGAAACCTTGTCTATTAGCAGCTATTAAGGAATTTTTCCCTATAGTATTCCACCCACAAACTAATCGCAAAAAAAAATGTTTAACTTATTTTCTAATGAATGAAACTGTTATCAATGCGATCGTTTATCAATGCGAGCTGGAGGGATGAAACTTTTTGTTATGCGCTTGCTGAGCGCAACTTCACAGGCATTGATATGAGTTTCATTCTTTAGAAAATAAGTTTAAAAAATTTTTCTTGCGATTAGTTTGTGGGTGGAAGACGACTTTTGTTGTGGAATTCAGATGGAAGACGATATTTTATACACGGAAAAAAAAAAGTTCATTAAATTTTACAGAATTAGTCCTATAGTAGAGGATAAGAGCGAACCTAGAACAGATTGTTCAAATTTTGTATAACTTTCAGTATTTAATGTAGAACAGTTCTGGAATAACTCTAGAAAAGTTCTGTAAACTTTAGATCGAAGTCTGATTTAAAAAAGTTCTATAAAATGTATAGAACAGTTCATGAAAAAATGTTGAAAAGCTTCATAAAAATCATATTTGAGTTATTGAGAGTTTGTAAACTACATCAATATAAATTTTCTAGAACTGAGTTTTGCGCAGTCGTTACAGTGCGCAGGTAGCGAAATTCTCCGCGTCCCTCACCGGCCGGGCTACAGCTGTAGCTCATATCTTAGATTTTGTTTTTATATTTCAATTTAGGTTTAGCTTCGATGCTTTAGGCGTGTGTTAGGATGTAATGCGAAAGTTTAGGATTCGAATCCGCGGCGAATAATAAAAATTTTCATATCGTGCGTTTATAAATAGTGTAGTTACAGTGTTTGTAATTACATTAGAGTGTAATAATAATAATAATAATAATAATAATACAAACATTTATTTTTTCGGCGCAAAAATGTTTATCGTTTTCTAGAACTGTTTTCTAAAGTTTCGAGACCTCTCCTATATAGATTTTATATTAGCTAAAGTTTTAGATTTTCTAGAACATTTTTTCATGAACTTTTCTATATATTTTATAGAACTTTTTTAAATCAGACTTCGATCTAAAGTTTACAGAACTTTTCTAGAGTTATTCCAGAACTGTTCTATATTAAATACTGAAAGTTATACAAAATTTAAAAAATCTGTTCTAGGTTCGCTCTTATCCTCTACTATAGGACTAATTCTGTAAAATTGAATGAACTTTTTCTTTCCGTGCACGTAGGTTGGCTCACCTATACAATGTCAAGGAAATTATTGAAAATCTTTTTAAAGACACAGTAACTTCAATAAATCTCTTGAAACCTTCTTTAAATTTTACATTTCATTTATTTTATTTTATTATAAAATTTCTTAAAATTTTAAAAATTAAAAATAAATAAAATAATCAATTGACGTAGGAGCCTTTCGTCATAAGAAGATACGACCGCGAAAATAAAGCAGTCAAAGAACTTTGTGGTACTCACACATTCTCTAAAATTTAGAACTGTAGCTGCATTCTAAGTATAAAGTATTTGTGCAATATATTTAACTACATATATCATGACACTGAATGTGCATGACACACATGTTATAATTTAAGGAAACGATTGACACGCGCGCTTTAATTTTGCAACAAGTAAGTGTCTTTGGAAAGTTATCTAAAAATGTATTTTTTTTTTTTTTTTTTTTTTCAGACAAAAATGGGAATCCTTGCTGAAGATTGTGCGCTGCGAGATTATCAGCTTTTGTCGAAACGACCAGGTTGATGCTTACGTTCTCAGGTAAATATAACGATTAAAGGATATTAATTCAACAGTTTATTTTATTACTAGTGTAATCGACTTCTCTACTTTGTCGAACAAAATAATTTGAAGCGCAAATTCAAACTTTTCCAGTGTGGCCACTGACCACTAATCGGATTTCAAGATTTCAAAGATTTTAAGAACATGTGATACTCTACCATTAGAGCAATTTATTTTCGCTAACTTTACTCTCGTAATAATAAATATTTTTTACTAAAACTAGGACATTTACTTCCGTTTCGTACAGACGGAGGTAAATTTCTTACACCCAGAAAAAAGTTCTAAACTTTCTTTAAATTAAAGAAATTCAACATTGATATACGGTCAAAAAAACATTTGTTTGATTTAAAGAAATATTTCGTTAATTAAAACGGAAAATTTCTTCAAATTAAAGAAATATTTTGTTGATAGTAGGTATATAAAATTTAGTGTACTGTTTTACCTCATTTTTAAATTATTTATACTTAAATTATATTTATTTATATTACGGCACGCTTTTTACGCTACAAAACATTGGAAAGAAATTTTGCGGCGGCCGGGATTCGAACGAACTACCTAAACGCGCATCGAACGCAACTTATCTTTAACAACTAAACCACACGGCTAGCCTAGCACATAGAATATTTTGTAAAAGTCCCAGTAAAGTATCACATAAGGCAAGGAAATAATTTCAAAGAAATTATTTCTTTACTTCAAATTACTGATTCCAAAGAAATAATTTCTTTCATTTAACGTAGTAACTTTTTTGAATTAACAGAATTTTGTTTTAAATCAAAAAAATCATTTTGGTGTAGGAAAATTAATTCACATTAGTGACCTAATATCGAAGGCGAAAATATCAATATGAAAAATATCGATAACGGTAAAATTACCTATTAATAAGCTACTTATGAACAATTAAGAAATAAATAAATTAAACTTGAATAACTTTTGATTTTAGATATACATGGGAAAATTAAAGTCCACATTTTGACCCCAAAGTAATCTCCTTATTTATCTCAATTATGAGAATATAAAATAATAAAAATAGTTTCAAATAATTGCTGCTGTGAAAAGATAATTCTTCTAATCTAGTAACGACTCTGCCTCAGCAAAAACTGAGATTTGATTAGAGGCCGTTCATTCATTCCATGTTACGTAATGTTCTTTTCTAGCATATTTAACTTTTTAACTCCTCTTCAGCAATGTAATGCCTCTTTCGATGTTTTGTGCATGTCTCTTACACATATCTCTCCCACCTAAGGCGTTACTAATACATGGATGACCTCTTACAATATACTTAATGATTAACGCGTGGCAGATTTGTTCCTCCTTTCTTTGGAGAGTAATGATAACCTGATAACCTACATTATCTCATGATACAATGACAAAAAAATTTATATGATGAATGTCCGTTATTAATAGTACATTTATACATTTCCATTCATTAATATTATTTCCTTAAAAATACCAGGGTAAAGAATTTACAACAATGAGTAGGACAATTTTTAATGACTTTCATTACAAATAGAAAATTAGAATGTAACAGGGAGTAACCCTCACTGAAGGTGCAGTCCCATGTTGGCAGAAAACGTCAGCGTAAAGCAGAAACTCATGAGAGTGAAAGAGACAAACAGATCTGTCTTTTTCTCTCACTCTCATCAGATTCTGCTTTACGCCGACGTTTTCTGCCGACATGGGATTGCACCATGAGTCGCTGTAAATAGTGAACTTTTGGAACGAATAAAATTTATTTAAATACACTACGTCCAGAATCTTGAGCAATCTAAATCCATCCGTTAAAAAGAAACATGAAAAAAAAAAACTTATCCAGATAATGCTGACTTTCCTTTGATTTTGTGTCATTCAGTTTGAGTTTATTACATCTAAGCCCGATCCACAGCACTTTTACCACCTTTACCAGGTTATCTAAGCCCGATCCACAGCACCTTTACCACCTTTACCAGTCATCTAAGCCCGATCCACAACACCTTTACCACCTTTACAAGGCGGTTAAGTTTGAAAAATTTTCTTTCCACTTCAATTTTCGATTGTATCAAGCTTCAAGTTATGAGAATTTAAATTTTAAAAACTGATAACGTGATAACGTGTAGAAAACAAGAATTGTTAAAATATTTCTTTAGATTGTGATAGTTTTTAGACTAAATGTTCTAATTATTTGGTAGAAATTTTCTGACATTTTTCGAAAAAAGACAGTTTTATGAGAATCAGAAAAAAAGAAAAGGAAAAAGATAAATATCTACATCTCAATAAGTTATAAAATATCACAATGTACAGAAATATACGGTTATTTAGTTGATAATACACATCAGTTTTTAGAATTCAAATACTCATAATTCTAAACGAATACAGCAAACAATATTTCATTTTTAACAATCTTAGCATATTAAAGTGTTAAGAATTTTAAAAATAGTTTCATCCGGCAATGTTTATAAAATGAATTTAGATACAAAAGGAAATGTAGATTGTTTTGAATTCATTATTTCTCTTGTTCTTATTACTGGATTCAATTATAACTTGCAGTCATAAAAAAGTCATTACACTTTTTCTTCTTTTTCACTTTTTAAAGTTAAATCTTAAGAAAAATTGTAATTAAGTTTTAGGGTGGCCACTTAAATCTAAATAAAAAATTTCTCTTCATTTTCAAGTTACCAAAAACTTTTTCAGATCATTAAGACCAAAAAAATAAAACATTCAACAGGCAATTATTTTTCGTCAGTTTTCCAATGTTAGAAATTTTTTAATGTTGGGAATTTTACAACGTCAGTGATTTTACAATATAAGTAATTTTTAATTTCGAGAATATTATAAATTATAACTATAGGGAATTTTTTTAATGTCGGGAATTTTATTTTTCGGGATTTTTGAGCATTTTTCAGTTATCCTATTTTGTTCTACGAAGATTTGTTTAAACGTTGTACAAAGTATTTTATAAATACTTTAAATTTTTTTAAAGCCTTTTTAAATTTCTAAAAATCCCTTAAAATTACTTATAAGTATAGACAAATGCTTGATTTTAAAGATTTAATAATTAATATTACAAGGGTTTGAAGGTCTACATGAAAAATACAATTTTTTATAGGAAAACCCAGATACAGCTGGTAATTTTTATCTGAAATTTGAGTGTCCACCCTACATCATGAATATTTAATCGATGTAATATGTAATTAATCCTGTTTAATCTATAATCTTTTTGTTGTATTGCAGTGAGAGCAGCATGTTCATTTCGAAACGCAGATTAATCTTGAAGACATGCGGTACTACCACGCCGTTACAGTGTTTGGAACCACTCTTAACTCTTGTTGAACGTTTTGCCGGTTTTGACACAGTTGAGGTATATATGTTGCTTATTAATAATTAATATTTATGTCTATTTTTTTTATTTTAATAACTTTTGTAGTCATGTTCATTACATTTTATTGAAATACGCTGCAGAATATACCATAGATTAGTTCATATTTCGAAGTACCTTTACCTTTTATCTTTTTTATTACCTATTTAGAATTTGTTAATCTATTTCACCTGTTTGGGGAATTTTTCACCTTTTTACTTTTTTTGAATTATTTAAAATCAGTTAAAATTTCTTAAAATGTTTACAAATTTCTTGAAATTTTTAAATTCTGTACAATTTTTGTAAAATACCTAAACTCTTTTGAATTGTTTTGAAATACTTTCAAATTAATTAAAATCATTGAAAATCACTTAAAGTCTCTTAAAATTCTTTGAAGCCTTTTCGAAATCTTTAGGGTGGCGACTTGACCGGGAAATTATCGGAAAAAAAATCGGGAAATGACAGGCAATTTAATTTAAAACATTTTAAAGAATTTCCAGTAATTTTATGGGATTTTAAGGGATTTCATTTTATTTCCTCCATATTAAAATCAATTTCTTGAAATTTCATAAAATCCCTTAAAAGCTGTTGAAATCTCTTGAAAATCCTTACTCTCTTGAATGCTTTAGAAATCCATTGAAATTCCTTTAAAAAAAAAACAGTTGACACCACTTGCAAAATCTTAAAATCCCTTCAAATTACTTAAAAGTCCCTTGAAAAATAAATAAATCCTTTAAGATGTTTTCAAATCTTGTGAAATCTATAGAAATCTCTGGAAAATCCTTTTCATGAAAATCTTTCAGTTGTTTTGAAATCTTTTTAAAAAATAAAGTGAAATCCTTAAAATATTTATCTTGAAATACCTTAAAATTACTTAAAGTCTCCTTGAAATCCCTTGAAATTCTTTCAAGTCATTTCAAATATTTTAAAGTCCCGAGAAACGTCGAGTAAATTTTTGGCATCTTCCTTTGATATTCTAAATTCAATAAATGTAAAACAAAATAAATAAATAAAATAAAAAAAGTTCGGCAGACTAAACGTCAACAACTTCAACCCAATAATATATATGAGGGAAAGTATTTTTATTTTTTTCATTAGAAAAAAAGTTGCTTCGCTGTAAATATAAATATGTTACTTTACGTTGGCCGCGAAAATTGAAAAACTTGACCAGATAAAACCGGCTAATGACCGGGAATTGAAATCTTGTTAATTATTTTCAACTCAACTTCAACTTTTTTTTTTCATTCTTATGGATACATCCAAAATGTTCTTAAATTTCTCTTCAATTCTCTAAATCTTTAATTTATTGAATTATTTAACATTTTTTTCAATTATCTTGCAACCTACTTATTTTAACTTCATTTCAATGCTTTTAAATTGCTTTGAACTTTTTTTTTAATCTTTTCCGTTATTTTTCATTCTTGCCATTTTTTTAATTCACCTCCAATTTCTTCAGATTTTTTAATCAATTTTTTAAATCCATTTCAATTATTTTAACTTCTTTCGAATTCTTTAAGATTCCTTTGATTTCTAATAAAGTCATCTTGATTCTTTTACATTTTTCTAAACAGTTAAATTCCTTTTAAAATTCATATTTGAATATTTGCTTTTAGAGAAGAATTAAACATTTTTTTAATGGTTTTCTAATAAATTTGAAGATCAAGTTTAAGTTTGAATTTGAATTGGAGATGAAATTTTTGTTGTTGCTTTTAGCCAAACCTGGCCAAACTGTTGAATATTTCCATTTTTTACCACCTATTTTCATTTAAAAAATCACCTTTTTTAATGACAATTGTTTCTATGATGGTAACCGGAAATAATACGTTTGTTACTTTTTTTAACACCGTAGGGTAGATAAAGTTTCAAGCTTTTTAATCGGTTGTATCAACTTGAAGTTTCCTAGCACAATACTAATTGTAGGTAGGTTTCGGGACAATTCGATTGTTGCAATTTGCAATCTGTCTGAAAATGTGTGTGATTTTCCACCGACCCATTAAAGTTGAGAAGTACTTGGCTATATAACTTGACCTAGTGCATGGATAAGTGATGTATCTATATATAGGAAACCCCTGGTATACAGAACACATCTCCACCTCTTGGTTTATTGATCTTTCTTAACCATGGCACTGCGTATGAACTCTGTTCTTTCGATATCGCTTTTGCATGATCACGCACAAAATATCAACTTCTTTCCAAAAGATACTTCAAATTTTCATCTTAGATAAACTTCACCTAATTCCACTACATTAGAGGGTTTAACATTTCTTTTCTATGGTTAATTGTTTTTTCCTTGTATCAATAATTTACTCTTTTTTTTAAAAACAGTAGAGAACCAGATTATTATTTCTTCCTTTTTACAACTTCATATCATTCAAAAACTAATTAGGTTTGTAACAATAATGTACTATATGCCAGATTTTTGGGACATTTTTCACACCACTTTTTTAAAGAGGAATTTCAAGACGTTTTTAGAAATTTTATGGGATTTCGACGATTTTCAAGTGAATTTTACGAAATTTAACAGAATTTAAGCGATTTCAAAGATTTTCGTGAAATTTTAAGGGATTTCAAAGAATTTCTAAGGATTTCAAGGGATTTTTAAGGTATTTTAAGTGTTGAATTTTGAAGAATTTTTAGAGATTTCAATAGATTTTTAAGGGATTTTAAATGTTATCGTAAAATTTCCAGTAATTTTAAGAGAAGTCAAAAGGTTTTTACGCTTTTTAAAAGAATTTGTGAAATTTTTAAAGATTTTGTGGAATTTTATGAGAGTTCTAATAATTTTGAGGTACTTCAAGATATTTTTCTGATTTTTAAAGCATTTCATGAAATTCGATAAGATTTCTAATAATTTTAATGCATTTTGAAGGATGTAAAGTAATAATTTTGTACAATGTAATTTTTGAGGGGTTAAGCACTAACAATTTCAAAGTATCTACATGAAATTCAAAAAATGCAAAAAAATTTAAAGGTTTTCAAATGATTTCAAAAGGTTTTGATTTTAGTAAAAAATATAAGAATTTTAAACATATTTTTAAAGATTTCAAGAAATTTTCGCAAATTTTGTGGGAATTTAAACATGAGATTTTAAAAATATCTGATTTACAAAACTTCAAGGTATTTAAAAAGAATATTATGGAATTTGACTAAATTAAAAAAATTTTCAATATTTTCGAGATTTAAAAAAACATGGGAGTGAGAGAAAAAATACAAATTTCATCTTATTATCGTTCGATATTATTTTGTTTAAGTAATAAACAATATACATAAATTATCGGATTTTTCAACTTTTTTCCTATTGTACATTAAGTATTAACTTTTTTTCAAAAATACCCTATTTTCCATAATAACCATATAAAATCTTTAAATTTATTGGATATGTACCTAGTATTTCTTTCTCAAAAGTTGGTTCTTTTATCTTCAACTTAAAAAAAAACATATTTCTGCAACTATCATAAGAATGGAAATTTAAAAAAAAAACTTTCAGAAAAGATCTCTTACTTTTTTGTTGTTTAATTATTCAAACCTTGTTTATGGCATTTATTATTATTTCTATTGCAGTTTTCAGTATATTCTACTCTACTAAAACATATACCTTATAAAGCCCTTTGACCTTGTGAGAATTAAAATTCAAAATGGAAAATATTTTCATTTTACACTACTGAGAAAAAAAAATGTTATTGAATCAAAAGAACGATCTTTAAAATTGACTCATCTTTAAAATTGACTCACTTTCCACTGCAGAAAGAGAAACGCAAGCTGCAAGCTATTGGGATAATTACTTTTATCTTTACGTTGCTAGCCCAAGTAAACTCCCTAATCACTTTAGATTTTGAATTTAGATTAGATAAGTACTTAAACTAAGCTGGATTGTAACATTTCTATATATCTTAGAGGCCTCAAACTCAGGCAAAAAGAAACTCTTTACAAGAATTTATTCATTTTGTGCCTATTAAGGTAAATGCACCTATTTGCGTCAGTGTAAGGGTTACGACAGAATTTAAGACCAATACAAAAGTGTAATCCAT
>JAUEJJ010000004.1:12769393-12781046 GCA_032164275.1 Synergus coniferae | reverse complement strand
TATAAAAACTTCATTTGTTCATCAGGATAATTTTCAATTGCTGTTGCAATTGAATCGTATGAAGGTGGTAAAGCAATTAAAAGTGTTGTAATCTTTTCGTCATCGTCCAAAGTTTTTCCAGTAGCAGATCGATATTCAATTAATAAATCATCAAACAATAATAATTGATTGCCTAGAGGAATATCATCCTTGATTTTGAAGTTTGCCATCTTCTTTTTAACGGCAATTTTAGATGCAGCACTTTTTCGATCATACACTGAATCGAGTTTTTGAATTACGTCGCGCGCACTATCTTTTTCAGTTGCAGTTAACACTAATGAGTTATGCAAATGTCTTCTAATTATCCCCTTTGCAATCCTTTCCTTTTTCTTCCATTCATCATCTACTTTTTCTGGAATTTGTTGATCAAGAACTGCCAAAGCGTCTTCATCTTCAATTAATCCGCGAATTCGATGTTTCCATAAACTGTAGTTTTCACCGTTGAAAAGTGTTATTCCCGGATCTTTCTTTGTTTTGGTACTCATTGTCACTGGTTACACTAGCACGAGTTCACTTACAAAGTTTTATTGTCAATCACTTTCAGTTTTAACTTTATTTAATTATTTATTTATTTAATTGTTTATAAGGCACCTGGGCCCATAACCTATTGGGATATATTATAGTAAAAGTTTAATAATGATTTTCTAAATAAATGACAAGTCTTTGTATTATGTGAACTAGTTGAAATGATTTTTATTCAAATGAACATCTTAACTCTTTAGAGAGCAACGAGCGACTGAACAAAACTTGATGTGTCGATCCTCAACCGAAGGACCCGTAGACATAACATATACAGAGCCATGAAGCTATGTGAAATATTAAACAATCAAGTAGTATCAGAAGTGTCTAAGAGATAAATTTGTATATTCCAACAATCATTATATCTTTTTGTCATAAAAATTCGCTCTTATCTCTTTTAATTCCCACTAATAAAAAAACCGTTAAAATCGTTTCATAGACAAATGAAATTGATCATGTGACGCCCATTTTTTAATTTGTAATAAAAATTAATGTTCTTGTAAAATTGGACGCCAAATGGACCCTAACTTTGAAAATTTAAACGGATAAAAGAGACATTTTAAAAGGTAATTAGAGAACCTTTCAAGATAAATTTTTGATAGTTTTAAGATAACAATTTTGTGACAATTTAAATAAATAACCAGATTACGAAATTTTTAGCGCCACACAGTGGCCGAAAATCGCAGAACGCTGGTCAAAAGTAGAAAATGATGATAAAATGAGCTAAATTTTTCTACTCGGGGGGTTTTGGGGTCATTAATTACGAATCCGATGTCAAAAATTCAAAAAAACAAAATGGCGGATCAAAGAGAGCGGAAGAATTTCACAAGTGATTTTTATTAATTTTTCATCAAAATAATTATAATTGTTAATTAAATATGTAAGAATATCGATAAAAAGTCATTATTTCCGCATTTGGAAACCCCACTCAGTTCATAATTTGATCCAATGTGTATGTTTTACATTATGTGACTAATATTTTTACACGTAGAATTTGTTGTGGCACTTTTGTTATTAAAATCGAATCGTGCGAGAATGTGCAGCTGGTTTTCGATACGTATTACTTGAGAGTGATGTGAATGTTAGAAAAAAAATTTGAGCACTTTGAAAATTTTGTGTTCCCTCTACGTTTATGCCAATGTACTGTCATAGCAAATAATATTGCTGTGCGGGAGAGATGGCAGCTAAAGTTAAATTTCACGGCAGGAATCTTATGATTATGCACAACTCCGGCATTTATGAAACATGCGATGTTTATATAGAGTTATAGAATTTTCTATATAAATATCGCATGTTTCATAAATGCCAGAATAGTGCATAATTATAAGATTCCCGGCGTGAAATTTAACTTTATCTGCCATTTCCCGCGCAGCCATATTATCTGCTGTGACAGTGCATTGGCGTAACCGTAGAGGGAACACACAAATTTCAGAGTTGGTTTATGCAATGCCGGAAGCAGATAAGAACCTCTGTTTGTCTTTGAGAGTGAAAAACGATGGGTTTAATCATTACTAAAGAGATACCTATCAATGAAAATCCGTAAATAGAAAATCTTTTTTTCGACTTTTGGCCACCTTTTTACGATTTTCAAGCACTATGCGACAGAAACTCTTTGGGACAAAGAGAAATAGACAAACTAATTCAATTTTATTATAATATACGAAAAAGGTAAAGACAAAGGTAAAAGGAATGTATATTCCAAAAGATAAAAGGTAATGATAAAGGATAATGATAACCTCGCAAATTTTAACAAAATTAATAATTTAAAAGAGACAATTGAAGATAATGTTAAAATAAAAGAAAAAGATAAAGAAACGATAAAGATAAAAGACATTGGAGAGAGAGAGAGAGAGAGAGAGAGAGAGAGAGAGAGAGAGAGAGAGAGAGAGAGAGAGAGAGAGAGAGAGAGAGAGCAGGGGGTCATGTAAGAGAAAATTTGAGAACAAGTACATGAGAAAGTGATACAATGACATAAATAAATAGGAGTAGGCAAAGAATACATACCCAGTGGGTACGAATGTCCCAAGACGTTTTTAGGACTTCTAAACAAGTCCTCATTCAGGCCAAATACATCTATCTCAACCTTCTTTTTACCTTGCCCCTTTCCCTCATTCTCCATCGACCTCTTTCCACACCACGGCTACCTTGGCTCGGCATCCGACAATTGTTTTGGAGGCTTTTGGAGGCAATTTTAAATTGCAAAAAGTCTTTATATGAGGGCGCTCATATCAAAAGGGCACTTATTGTCGGTTTTACTTTAGGAAATTTTCGTGTTTTTGTACTTTGGGGTCGAAATTGTCTATTTTTAAACTTCTTTGGGGGATAATGCTAGGTATGACTCATACTGAATCTATCGGCATCATACTCATGTCACAAATGAGTATGATGTGGGTTTATTTCCAGTTCCACAAAAAAAAAAGGAAAGTACCTTTTTGTCGGTCGTCATAAAAACTTTGGAAACAATTTGAGTGTCAATTTCAGTAAGTACATTTTATAAATAAAAATAAATATATTTCTAAACATTTTTTAATAAATTTTTTCAACCGCTTTTTCTCAAATTTCAACTTTAAAAGGTCATACATTTTTCACTTTTCATTGTCAAAAGTCGTATTTTTTAAAATTATTCAAAAATTTGTCTAGAATACGATTTCTGTTATTATAAAAACAATCTCATACTTGTTATTATGTGCTATAATACCATAAATTTCGTGCTCACTGGTTAGGGACATAAAAATGGGGATTGAAAAGATTATAGCAAGCAAATTGTCATTTAACATAAGATAAAAATAGATAGGAGCAAATCATCGTATCCTATATAAGAAATCTCCATTCGATAATTCTCGATTTAGAGTGACGGTTAAGGTAGGTACTGTACTAGATGGGAATATGCAAGCTACCATTTTGGGTAGCTTATATTTGCATTATATTTGTGTTTTTACATGAAAATATAATTTTTTTACAAGGCCTTGTTGCCAATAACTTTCCTATATTATCTAGATGATAATTTTTATTCTAAATCAAAAATTTCTGGTATTATTAACAAATATTTTACACAATTACTAATAACAATTGAAATTCTCGATTCACTATGAAAGTTCTCATGTAGATAGTATAGAAAAGTCATCGGACAGAAAGGCTTCGTGAAAAAATAATATTTTTTTGTAAAAATACAAATATAGGGTCGACCATCTGTTAGTACAAATTTAAATTGAAAAAAAGTACACTTCTTCCGATGTGATATTAAAATAATTTACTGAAAAGAAATGGCATATGCATGCCATTTATAAATAAAAAATTACATCATTTAAGTGTCCACCACGGACCTTTTTACAGGTCTGTATGATGGTTGAAATTTTCGATGACTCCAAATAAACTGATGGGAACAGCATCAATTTCAGCCCGAATGTTGATCTATAGGGCTTGAATTGATCGTCGTGGGGAATTGACATACAGTTTACTTTTCAAATAACCCCAATGAAAAAAATCCAAAGGAGTCAAATCGCACGATCTTTGTGGTCAATTTACATTTGAATTCTGAACAATTTCGTGGCATACCGTCGGACTTTTTGTGCCAAAAATGGGATGAAATGGAAGAAGACGACCTTTATTTCCAATGAGACGGTACAATAGCACAAATAATTCTTCAAATTTCCAGGAATTCCGATAAGAATAGACCTCCAAGATCGTTCAATTTGACCCCTTTGGATTTTTCTTTGGTGTTATTTTAAAAGTAAAGTGCATGCTAATTCCCCACGATTTATTCAAATCCTAAAGTACAATATTAAAAAAAATTGGGGCCATTTCCCCCAGTTTACTCGAGAGAGTTATGGAAAATTTCCATTTTTGCTTTATTCATTTATTCTTATGACATTTGTATCTATGCATAAATTTCTATTGATTTATGTTGTACGTTATTAGATTGCACGAAGATAAAATATAATATACTGGAATTTAATAAAATATTCAATTGTCCACTTTTTAATTTTGGGACAACATTCCACAAACTATATTAAAAATTACATCGGAGAGGGCTTTTTCGAAATATTTCAAATTGTTTAAGAAATTGTTTCGTAACAATATAATAATTACTCAACAAATGAATTTTTTACGGTTCAAGTGTGTACTTTGAAGTGGACCGTATTGTACATTTCGTCCTAAAATTTGAAACTCTTATTAGAAAAATGGTCGATTTTCGAAGCATTATAAGAAAACCTGTTTTTCTTTGGGATTGAAAAATTGAAAAATCGATATCTCAAAATTTCTCAATATCGTATTGAAAAAAAAAATACGTGTACTTTTTTTTTTCGTCTATAGAACGAGGGAAAAAAGTTTCAACGATATCAAAAATTTGGTTGTAAATTTGAAATGGTATGACACAAGTATTTTATGTCGACAAAAAATTTTGTTTGTAATTGAACGCCTCATCCATGTGTTTGTTCATATAATTTGTTTATAACAATTAGTTTCAAACTCAAACTAATTATATGTGTTCCTTTGAGTGCCAACATTGATTCTGGTGCCCATTAAGATTAATGTGGTGTTTTATTCTCAGAACAAAAAATCATATTACACGCTCAAAGCTGACCCGACTCTAAATAATTAGCAGTCTAATAAAAAGTAACGAACAGTCCACTCTGACATTTTTAGAAGATATTCTCAAAACTATAATGAATACTTTAATACAGTAGCCTCCCGCTTATTCCCATGCAGAATTTTGCCATGGCCCCAATCGGGTACGGATTTGGTCGATCTTGGACCAGAACTCGATTAATTTCCTGCTTGAAAATATTTTTAAAACTTAGGAATTTTTTTCTAAAATAATTAATAAGAACGAATTTATGTTGTTTAAAATATTTGCATGGTTGCAATAGCCTGGGACTAAACTTCGCTTTAAGTTAGTTCCCCACTATATCAAACATCGTTCTCCTCTTGTGTTTTATCCTCAAATCTGATAGGTTGAGAAAATCGAATGTATTCAAAAAAGTTAATGTCAAAATTTGACAGTTGAGTAAAAAAGTAGGAGGGAATATTCAGAGGTTATTATACATACTAATTTTACCTGCGAATCCTAAAACACTGAATGTTTTCTGACAAGTGTTTTTTGAAAAAAAGTTAATATTTGAGAACCCTGGATAGGTATTTAAGTTTTGGTTTACCATTGCTATCCATTTTTAAATTCATATATAATAGAATTAAAGAATAGTATATTACGACCCAAGGCCAGAAAATTGGATTTCCGGGCGTGCGTGATATGAATGAAGACCGAGGCGAAGCCGAGGCCTCACATTACGCATTCTACGGCATCCAATACCATATTTCTGGCCGTGTGTCGTATACTATTTTCTCCATCCCCAGCCGAAAGTACATTTAATAATTCATGTTAACTTATAAAATGCGTTGTGGGTTGTTAGCTGGTCTTCAGTTATAACTACAATATGTCTATGATTCTTCTTTTGTGGCCTGCATCAGCGCGTCCTCCCGATTGCATGGGATTCGGTCGCCCACCCGACTTTTGCAAAGACGAGGCGAAGCCGAGGTTTTGCTGACCTGGGTGGGTATCAAAAACACATAAAAAATAATGAAACATATTCAACAAGAAAATTTAGTGTAAAAGGTAATGGAAAGTGTAACAAAATGTAATTCATTTTTGAGATTTTGTGACGTCTTTGTATGCAGAAAGATCTCACATCAATTTTGACGATAAATACACCGACGCTCTTTTTTTCATACTGAACGTTGCTATGTCAACAAGTCACAAACATTTTGCAGCCAATTAGAGCTCGCGTTAACTCTAACAGGCCACAAAAATCACTGTTCCCGAACAGAAATGCGCCTGGGAAGACATACTTTCGGTTAGGGGATGAAGAAAAGAATATATTAACCTCTGAAGTAAATTATATTAAATTATTACATTTTTTTTATGCGCGAGCAGCATTTTGTTTAATGCGTGGGCATGTATGTGTTGAGAGTGGGAGAAAAGCAAGTAGGGGAAGTTGCAATATCTGGTATTGCAATAAGCGGAAGGCTACTGTAATTGAAAAAAAGATTTTTAAGAAATATGGTACATTTTCCATAAATAGTGACATAAAATATGTTTCCTAATAATCTGATAATTCCTCGTTCTCCAGCATGATATGTATAAAGTACATAACTTACAAGGGGACCTTATGACGTTCTATTTTTTGTTTTTATCGATACTCTCCTCAATGATAAATACCTATAAGAGGTTTCCTGAAAAAAATCAAGAAGGCGCAATTCTCAGCCATTTTCGAGAAAAATACATTTAAAGAATTGTGTGCGGATGTTCAGGGCCCTGGCGTAAAGGTGCCTCCAACGAGTCGCAAGGTTGCACGCTCGATTCTTGCTGCCTGCACTTATTTTAATTTTTTTTTTGTAATGCAAAACTCTGTTTCTACTCTTTATTATCTCTGGCTTTAAAAACTGTTTATTATTTAAAAATTATTAATTCTTTAATTGTGTGCCGTTTTGTCTCTTATTTTACATATTACAATAACGTTGTTCTATGTATCTTTAAATATATACATCTGTCTGTAATTCCTTAGTATTGATCCGATCCGCACAAGCGACCTCGAAATTCTTGCTAATGGGAAAAAACAATGAGTCACCTAGCTAAAGCGAACTCGGGGCACGGATGTCCCCCTAAATCTATATAGATATAATATCATCGAACCTAGCATATATAGATATTGTATCCTTAAGATGAGTAATCTCGAATCCTTGACTAGCGTATCGATGTGATGCCATATTGACAAAAATGGGTCGCCATGTTGACACCGCCTTGGGGCGCCAGTCCCCCATATCTGTGCCATCATCAATTAGCAAGCACCCCTTTGTCTGGAAGAATATAAATTGGGAGCTCTCATCAAGAAGAGTCAGTCTTGTAAGAAGAGCCAACCCGCGAGGACACATCAATTGGCTGCCATATTGACAATAATGGGCCGCCATGTGAACACCGCCTTGGGGCGCCAGTCCCTCATGTCTGTGCCATCATCGATTAGCAAGCACCCCTTTGTCTGGAAGAATATAAATTGGGAGCTCTCATCAAGAAGAGTCAGTCTTGTAAGAAGAGCCAACCCGCGAGGACACAAGTCTTAATCCAATCCGCAGAGACCCAAGTCGGTCCGCGAGAACCTAAGTCCAGTCCGAGTTTTAATCTACGAAGACTGAAGGTCAGTCCAGTCAAGATCCCTGCAACCTGTGAGCACTCAATTCAATCCAGTATCAAACCGCGAGACTGTGGTTCAGTTCGGAATTTTACTACGTCAATTCAGTTCCGCAAGGACTCCGGACTTATTTTCCATAGGCCCGTTAACCGGTCACACAAGTGACAGTTAACCCTTCCCATTTGTCAAGTAAATTAATCCTGTGAACAAAACCTGAAATTTATCCTGTGGTCAATTCTGTGAAATTCATCCTGTGGTCAATCCTGAGTGAACAATCCTGTTGACAATATTGATAACTTATTAAGGACTCTCATCGCTAAACTCTACGCCACTGCAACCCTAATTTGGACCTTAAGGATCCTGCTAAATTCCGACAAAAATCTGGAGCCCAGGAGGAGAAACCGGCCAATGGAAATCCTCTCAACGTCCCAAGTTTGCCACGCTTCTGCCTTGAACAATTTAAGGCAGTTCTAAGGAAGAGAACTCAACCTACTAATTAAAAGAATCTAGGTAAGCGCACAAATAAGATCCCTGACATAAAATATAAGAAGAAAAGGATATTTAATCAGCCATTAATAAACCATCTATGTATGTATCAATTTTAAAGTTGTTCAGTTTCCTCACCCCTGACTCTGGTTTTTTTAGGTTTTAGAAGCATAAGATTACTGGATAAAAATTGAGGACCACGAATAAAACAAAATATATGGGGATAAGGGGCGTCTTCTATATCTGGACGTTACAATTGTTTATAGTATTTATATTTTAAAATTAAATTAAGAACAGTGTTTATTTTTTTTTTGTATTTTGCAGGAAACATTTTGATTTCGTATTTAACATTGCAATTTTCATTTCAAAAGCTTTGTTCCTAATTTAATTTTTAAATATAAATACTAAAAACAATTAAAGAATTAATAATTTTTAAATAATGAACAATTTTTCAAGTCAAAGATAAAAAGAGTAAGAACAAACTTTTCATTTATTTAAAAAAATAATTAAATAATCATTAAATATTATAATTGTAACCTGGTGACTTGTATCACGTTAACGATTCTCTTCCCAAATCGATTTATTATATTTACGTGAATAAAAGACGGCCAGCAGGAACTCAGATTAGAAATTAAGGAATGAAGGAGAGTGTGGACAGATGAGTGTATTTATGAAGTTTTAGGACTATTGTTCATCGATTTGTTTCATTTGATTTAGGAGTAAGCTATTTGATGTTCCGTTACCATTTATCTTATTTTCAGTTGTCACTTGCCTGCTTAGCATTCCAGAGTTACAGACCTATTTTAGAGCTTCACATAATTACACTATCCGAGCGTCGTCAATAGTCTCTACATATGAATATTTATCATTCTCCAAAACTATATTTCGGCTATGTTCCCATATGCAAAGCTTGCATTACTTATGTACATGCCTCAGAGCTGTCAGAATATAGGGCACAGCCATATAGCTTATATACTACTGTAGTTGCGGAGTACGCAACGTGCAGCAGCACCTCACGGACTGCCAGTCACGTGATTCGACTATGAGCGTGCTCGGACAGGAAGACGAAGGAGAGTCCAGTTCTGTGCTGGCCGCTACGAAGTTCGTTTACGTTCTAGAGTTTATGGAGAATAAGATTGCAGAAAGCTTTACCAAATTGATTTCTAATCTCAAGACGGTTATTTTTCTCAACGTGGATCTGTGGTTTTCCGGAAAGCTAAGGTAGGCTTTGGCAAATGATCTCCCATTAGTGAAAGTTTTAGTGATTTTTAGTGTTCTTTTGTCGAGTGTAGTATGAATTTGGTCGTCTGGCCAACGCCCTTGTAATGGCGTTGTTCTATGTTGTACAATGATGTGGGTCAGACTGATTGCTTTATAGAGTACAAAATCATTATTTTTAGAGTTAAAGACATTCCTTTGTTAAACTAAAGTCAGTAATGTTTAGTGCAGTTTTCTTTGAAGTTTTAAAAATCTAGTTCGCTAGTTTATCGAGTTGAGTTCATATTCAGACTAATAGGTATGTAAGTACGTTCTATGACGTAACATTGTATATGTATCGAATTTAAACTTAGACTGAAGGTCGCATACCTTGAATTTGATTATTCTCTGCAAACCACGTGCATATTTTATTTAATTTCTCTCATATCATTCATCCATAATCTAAACATGTAAATTCTTTCATCTCATCAACTATTATAATAAATTTAACTCTTTTCTTTTTCCACATTTAAACCTGTACCAAACACTTGATTTATTTCATCACCCCCATGAAATCTCTCTCCAATGAGTAGTCGGAAACAAGCAATATGATTTAAAGATTTTGAGTTGCTTTTTTCTGGAGTTTAAAATATTTAGGTTCAGATTGGAATGGTATCTCATGATACCTGGCGCCTAACAACAGCATTTTAGTTGGGTTCCAGAATTACAATAGTACTTGAAAATGTTCGAAAAGGTAATGAAAAACGCAGCAAAAAGGGCATATTTTGCTGTTACCAATAAAGGCGGTCACTTAATTGATGTTGTTTTCAAAACCTAGTCCAAATAAATTGTAAAGGACCAAATTGAATAAAAATACCTCATATATAGAAATCGGTTGTTTTTTTAGGAGTTATTCAATATTTACATACCGACAAATATTTAAATTTTTCATAATATTTAATAGTTCTCTTTTTTTTTCACGCTTTCACTATTAGGCGGAGGTGTCAGTAAGTTAATCATATTCTTAGTATTATTGTATTCGTGACCCTTTATTCCACCAATATTGCGTGCTTTTTGGCAGTTTCCTTGCATCTTACATTTGTAGATAACACAGCTGCACAGAAAAAAGGTGTCAGCCCCAGAAACCAAACTAGGTGTATCTTACGTTTTTCAGGTCGCTGAATCTGAATCCGGAGCCGGTTTGATTCTATGAGGTCAAATTTCGTCCCTAACCTCATAAAACGTTGAAAATCGTGAAACATGATTTCCGTCTATGAAAAGTGGTCATGTCCTATGTTTTCGAAGTCGCTGAGTACGAATCTGGATTTATTGTGGTTCTATGACGTCACACTTCGTCCAAATTCGCAGTAATTTCGTTTCAATTCGCGCTTTTTTTGAGTATCACACTCTTTTATAATATCTTCGAAAGATTGACGTGATGGATTCCGCTTCCTTTTAACACCATGTTCTTAGCTCTATCAACAAAGTGCAAAAAGTTGTTTGGTTTAAACTCAAGAAAGTTGTTGAAAACTTTTGACATAGAAGTGAGCAAGTGATAATTATTTCTATAGTCGATAAGTTAGTAATTAAGATAAGTGCACCCACTTCTGTACTTAGGCCAACCAAATACATACATTTATAATCCATATTTCACAATTATATTTTATTAACAAACTCACAGGGCAAGAGAGTAAATAAACAATTACCGAACTGATTATGTTCACTGGCCGTTGTTTAATAATAATTATGCCGTATTTCCAAAACACGCTTACGACGGAGGGTAGCTCAGGGGCACAACCTTGCAAGTGCATATACTGCACCACGCGTTTCTTGGAAATTTCGAATCTCGGAAATTCTTCACGGCCGATGCATACAGACTCATAATTAATCATAAATATCTTATATACCACGTATTCGTTGATCGCATGAGCAAAGTTCAGCATTCCTGGAAAACCACTTCCATCCAACTGCCCCAATTAACAACAGTATTTATAATAAACTCCAGGATAACTCCTGAAGATTGTCTATTAGTTCCAGTCTGTTGCTCTGTTAGCATCGTCTCGTGACCGAATCACTTTGTGAGTCCTTTTAAAGTACTCGAGATCGTGGTCGTTGTCAAAAGTACAGTTAACATAATCCCTTCGACTGTAGCTACTATCTGTTTATTAAATGTTTGTCCCTCTACAAAACTTGGAATAACTCAGCCAAAAAAAATCGCTAATAAAAAA
>JAUEJJ010000004.1:12707444-12727594 GCA_032164275.1 Synergus coniferae | reverse complement strand
GGCATTCACAAATAATTAGCTGTTTCACACTTTGAAGAGTTTCTCAATAAATAAATAAAATTATCAGTTAAAATGTAATGAATTTGAGAATGAGACTCCTCTCAACTCTGTGATTGAATGAGTCTCCACTTATCACAAATTCAACAGAAACACTTATTTGTCACTTAAAGGGATTCGCGGTTTAAAGAAAACTCTTAATAGAGCCTGGATGATTTTCTCAAGGTTTTGTTCTTGCGGAAACAAACTGATCAAAATGCAAAGAAATCTCAAGCAGTAACTGTGAGCTTGACGATGGCTTTGTCGTCCTCGTATGAAAAAAAGGGCTCTGGAAGGCCGGGTTTTTGTCGAATTCATGATCTCATTTTGCAATGTTATCAAAGTTTAAACTACTTATCGCTAAATCATAAACATTCGCAGCTCGAAGCGTTGGCAAAGAAAGAGTCTAAAGATTCTATGATTCTATGATTGAAGACTTATAATTTGAAAGAATATTATTTGAAATATTCCATTCTATTTAAATTTCTACTTTAATTACTCTGATATTATTTTTAACAAAAAATGTCTTTTAACATATAAAAGAAAAAAACTAAATTATTAAACAAACTTGTAATGTCTGCTGTTATTTTTAGTTAGGTACAATATTTTTGGATAAAATAGAATTGAGAAAAAATATTTCGTTCATTTGAACGTTCAAAATTTCTGGTACATGGGATCAAGAAATTCTGGAAAATTTAAGAATATTATTTCAAAACCTTTGGGGGATTTCAAAAATTGTCAAGAGATTTAAGTAATTTCATATACTCCAAAAAATTTCAAGTGATTCATGAAAATTTCATAACATTTCAAGAGATTTCAAAAGATTTCTAGAAATGTAAAAAGTTCATGAAATTAAAGGATATAAAAATACTGAAAAAAAATATTTTTCTAATGATCTCTCATAAAATTTATTTTACACATTCCCATAACTTTGATTCACAAAATAAAGCCACATTATTATTATTTTTTAAATATTTTTTTAATGTTTTAGTTCTAGAAACTTGTACATAAGATTTGGGATCCTTAGGAATTTGAAGTAATGGTTTCCGGGCGTTAGAAGGAGAAAAGTTCTCCGCCTCCTTACTTTGCTCATGCGGACACACACGCAATGAACACAAGTTCGAACTTTCGAAGGCGTGAGAATTCCGAGATTTCGTTTGTGGCAGCTAATCGGAAAGGTAGGTCGAGGTATAACGATTATAGGTAATCTCCCAGGGAATGCATTCCTGCAATCCAGTTAACGTCCAAAGAGTTAATAATTATTTCACTTCGATCAAGATTCAGTTCTTGATTGAACACAGTTTTAATTTCTTATGAAATTTAAATCAATAAAAAATTAATGCAAAGCAAATAAAAAGAAGTAAATTAAAAAGTATTTGTTTAGTAAATTATATTCTTGCAATATCATTGTATCACTAAAATTAAGAGAAAATTTATTCAGGAATAAAAACAAATATTCTCAGAGTAAAATTGTTTTTAAAAGTATTTATAATTATTTAATGAAATTATATATAATAAATATAATATAATCTCTTGCTTAACAGAATTTAGTTTACAGTTTTTTATTACTTCTAAATCTGCGATAAAAATAATTGAAAATTTCGAACTTTCAATAGAAAAAAAAAAAACAATAATTTCCGGAATATAAAAATTATAACAAATAATAATTCGGAAAAATAAAAATTTTGGAAAATTGAAATTAGGAAACATAAAAATTATACCACATAATTATTAGATGAAATGAGTTTATGTTAAAGGTTAAAGAAATTTTATGAGAAACAAAATTTAGAGCATTTTCATGCGCCCCTTTTTGAAATATCAAGAATTAACTAAATCAATCTATATATCTTTTACATGAGAAAAAAATGTATTTCATCAAATTCTATATATAACAATTTTTTCATCAATATAAGAATATAATAAAAACTGAAAAAAATCATATCTAAAACGATTTTTGAGAAAATTTTAAAATTAAAAAAAAAAGTATGTTTCCTTATCTGAACCGACTGTAAACTTTATCAATTACGGGCGTCATTTGAAACTATATAATCTTTATTCAATTATAATAATTAAAGTTGAAATAATTTGGTAGTTGAGTGTTGAGTGATGGGGTTATTCGATTATGTAACTTTTTTTTTCGCTTTTCGTATTTTCCAAATTTACACCATTTCCGGATTATATTATATACTTAAATTTTTTCATGCACTTATTTTACTCTTGCACTAGTTTCACTTCACAAATAAAACTTTACACATAAAAAGTCCGGCGGAATCCAGATTCATCGAGAAATAAAATTAAGTGCGGGCAAAATCATAATTTTGTGACGGCGTTTAAAACGTGAAGAGAGTGACAGAATTCCGGAAATGGCGTAAAGTTGAAAAAGACGAAAAACAAAAAAGTATGTAAGAAGTGAAAAGTGAAAAGCTACATAATCAAACCCCTGAGCTTTCACTTTTTCTATTTGGATTTTGAATCATTTTGCACCCAGAAAACAGTTTCTTCGAATCAAAAATATTGTAGTATTGATATACGGTCAAAGAAACATTTCTTTATTTCAAATAAATTTTTTTTTAAATTATATATACAGTTTCTTTAAATTAAAATAATTCAAAATAATTTTGTTTGAGTCAAATAAACTTTGTTTGAATGAAACAAAATTATTTTAAAAGAAAGAAAGTTTTCTTCTTTATAAAGAAATTTTTACTCTGAATTATTAAAATTAAAGTTTTGATTTAAATCAAGTTTTTTCTGAGTGTGACTCAAAATTTCCCTGCGCGGCATTTGGTTTCTATTTGGTTCGATTTTCTGAACGATTTAGAAGCCATTTGTTATATTTTTTACTAGTTCAAGATTAAAATCTTCGTTTTGATTCTTTTTTGATAAATAAGCTATTTTTCTGTTCTTGCAAAAGACTGCCTATTCAAAATCAATCCGAATAAATCCGAAAGAACCCAGTCAATCTGAATTCATCAGAATTAATCCGAACTTTCAATCCGATTGATATGTATATTTTTTAAATATTATGTGAAACTAAATAATTGCATGGAATTTAAAGATATTTTAACGCTTTTTAGAAGATTTTAAAGTTCCTCATTGAATTTTAAAGGATTACTTAAAATTTTAAGAGAATTTAAATAATTTGAAGTGATTTTATATAATAGAATTTTAAATTTTATTGTGTAATTTAATAAAATTCAAAGAGGTTTCTAGGAATTTTGTAAGATTTTCGGGATTTTTTAAGGATTCCAAAGTTTTTCGTGGAATATACAGGATTTCAAGTGATTTTGAGTAATTTGAATCCGAATAATCCGGTCTATCTGAATAATTCCGAAAAATTCGGGCAAATTCGGATTGACCGGGCTCATTCGGATTAAATGTTCGGATTGATTTAGAATGTGCCTCGGATTAATTCGAATTGAAAACTTCGTTCGGATTAGATCGGAATGAAATTGTTTGATTCGGATACAAATTCCGGAATGATTTGGATCGGTTCGGAATGAATTTCAATCCAAAGCTTTCGCTAGGATTGTTATCTTTCTCTTCAGAGTAACTCATTGGTTCAGTATCGGACCCTATGAAAGTGGAGTAAATTAATTTGTGATTTCATTTTTGTTTTACGTAATAAAATACGTAATTTTATTTAAGAAATAAAGAAATTATTTTATTCTGTATTTTACATTCTTCTACTTTTATTAACTCGATTTCAAACGCTTCCGTTGAATTTGTCTAGGCTGATTGAAAAAAAATAGGATTTTCTCTTTTTCTTTTACTGTTGGTGGTCTGCGAAGTTAATAAAAGTCGTGTTTCTTCTGGGAAGTAGTGTTGAGTGTCATTAGATCAATTTCATTTCTTAAGAATCGTAACTAAAGATTGTTGCCATGGCAGTTAGAATTGAGAAAACAACGGACTATAGGTATAACCGTAGAAAGAAGGAAGGAAGGAAGGAAGGAAGGAAGGAAGGAAGGAAGGAAGAACGGAAGGAAGAAAAGAAAGAAAAAAAAGAAGGAAGGAAGGAAGGAAGGAAAGAAGGGTTTGAACCTTTGAGAATTTCTCGTGGAAGATTGTTCGATCGTTGAAGAAAAGGTGCAGAGAGAAAGAGAGAAGAGAGAAAGAGACGGAAGGAACAGGAAAGAAGAGAGAGAGGACGTTAAAATACGTCCCTGGCCCCGAGAGACGCAAGAAGGAAGGAATCGGGCGGTCTGCGAACGCTAACTCACCTCGTGCCACATTCCGCTGGTTTTGGTCCACGTTTTCACTATACAATATCTTCTCGAATAATCCTGCTCGAGAAAAAAATTCAATCTGAATCGACACTCTTTGATTGGTTTGATTGGCGTGCACAACCACTTTGCCCACTTTATCACGACACTTTTTTCGAATTTCCCTCCCGCGCAGTCACACACGTGCGACGACCTTTTCTAGCTGCTCTCTTGTCACTCGTCTTTCTCTCTCTCTCTAACATGTACCACCATTACGTTATCGTAACATTACAGGTTTAGATTGCGCATCAATCTACATCCACGAACCACATATTATAACGAATTGGCAACTGGCGCTGAGCAATGACGTCGCGAGTCGCGACACGAAATTTTTAAATTGCCCTCGCGCTACACGCGCTGCACGGTCGGACTTCGGAGACCGACTGCGACTGAACGAGTGAACGGACCATGAGCATGATCCAATGGAACGGACTGAACTGAAAACTGAAACTGAACTGAAGTCTGAAGTCTGAACTGACTGAACTCGCCTGCTCGACGCTGAATACATTGAAACCGGCACCAACTCAACCTCAACCCTCAACCGCTTAGGCTCAACGGCTCAACAGTCAACCTCAACTCAACTACTCTACTCTCTAGTCTCTAACTCTTTACCTCTATCAACCTCTATATTCTACTCTCTACATCTCTGCCTATACCAGTAACCAGACCTAAGCCCTAACATACAGAAAACCGTTCGGAACAGACTGCGCCGACTGCGGAGTGCGGTGCACTGTGCAGTCGGTGCAGTGCAGAAGTGCAGTGCGTCGCGTTTGGGATGGATTTCTGGCATGGCTTGGCAGCTTGGCTTGCTCGCTTATTGCTTATATTAAATTTGGCGGCATCACAGGTTATCGCACGGTGTCTATTCCCACCCTTCCCGGAAAAAAGAAACGATATTGAACGATTGCTTTAGTCTTTAGTGAATTTAATTTTTACACTCTCATCAGTGAGAATGTATTAGATTTGTGTAAAATTTAACCCCCCCCCCCCCTCCCCACCGTTTTTGTCAAATGTCCACGTTTTGAGAACCCCTGAACCTAAAGACATGTTTTTAAGAAAAGTTGGAGCATTTGGAAAATTTTTGAAACCACTTTTTTTTTAATTTACAAATTCTATGTATGGATGTTCGTAGTACTCAAAAAGTCAAACAATTTATCCTTATGACTTTTTTCGATAAAAAAATAATTGTCAGACTTATTATGACATTTCGAAAATTAAAAAAAAAACGTGAAAAAGAAATTAAAATTTGAAGCCAAACAAAACCAACGATATATGAAAAAAAGTCAAGAGATGAAAAATGTTGCTTTTTGGACGCCCTTACAGTTACAGGAATGACATAATAAAAACTTTTTTAATTTTCTTGAAAAATCTAAAATTCCAATTTTAAGCAAAATAACGGGAGATACAGAAAAAATGATAAGAAACATAATTATTGGTCTTAAGGGCATATATAATTATCCGATCCCTACCTTACCCACATTTTTTTCTGCAGCGTTACGTCTACATTTATTGAGATATCAAATTGAAAATTTCAATAATTAAAGTTAAAGCATTAAGATACGTTTATCTGGTCCTAAATTTTTATAAAAATAAAAGAAAAATATTTTGAAAATTTTTTTTTTATAAAAGTAAATATTTATAACCAGATAAACGTACCTTAATTCTTTAATTTTAATTACTGAGATTTTCAATTTGATATCTCAATAAATGTAGACGCGTAACATTGCAGAGAAAAAAATGTCGGTAAGATAGGGATCGGATAAGTAATACATGGCCTTAAGAAATAAGAAGATCTACAAATTTTCCCTTGACCATTTTTTGATTAAGTATTTTTCGTTTTAATTGTGAAAAAATGTTGTAAAAAAATTAAAAATTAAATTTTCCCGACAAAAAACGTGTGATATAAGAAAATTTTAAAAATTAATGTAAGGGAATCGAAGCTTGACGATTAAATATCACGGAGCAAATTTTTTAAGAATTTGGCAGTTCAAAGAAGTCCATTTATATATCTATAGAGAGTGTAGAGCAATAATTCCACTAAATTACTTTTTATCACCCAGGAAACAGTTTCTTTGAATCAAGGAAACATTTCTTTGATATACGATCAAAAACAATTTATTTGAATTAAAAAAAGTATTTTTAATTCAACAAAATTTTCTTTAATTAAAAAAAATATTTCTTCATATTAAAGAAAATTTCTTTCAATCAAAAAAACTTTTTTTAATTCGAAGAAATTTTTTCTTTGATTGTATATAAAAGAAATGTTTCTTTGATTGAAAGAAACTTTTCTGAGTGACCCTTCCTAATTGACTGTGGAGTTTCAAAAAACCGAAAAAGGTCGATTTTTTCGCTATTTTCATAGATTCATGGTAAGTTTCAAGACTATTTGACCACATAATGTATTTGGAGTATACAACAATAATATTAGAGCACCAGACCAGCAATCTGGAGACGTGGGTTCGTTTCCCAGCGGGGCTAGAGAGACTTTTTTCACAACTTAAAATTGTCAATATTTCTAATATTGAAAAAAAAAAATAAAAATAAGAATAGTAGATCGACAATCTTTAACAACTCTTAATAAGGGACCATCCATAAATCACGTGGACATTTTTTGACCACTTTTTGACACCCCTCCACCCCATCGTGTACAACCATGGAAATTTGACGAAACCTCCCCCCCCTACTTTGTCCACGTGAACATTTTTTTGAAAATATAAATAATATTGGTCTTCAAAATAAAGCACGTGCAACAAAAAATTCGAGCGCACTTCGAGTGTATACCTTTTTTCATTTCAGAATATTTTTCGTAAATTGAAAAGAACCCCCCACCCCTCTAAACTGTGCACGTGGTTTATGGATAGCCCCTAATATAAAAGGATTATTGACATTAAACTAATTTTTATTGACTTTGAATTCCAGAAAATATTTAAAAGTGATACATATATTGCTCGTTATTTGATTTGACAATAAAATTAATTTTCGATATATAAATTGCCAGAAAAAATAGTTTGAAGCAAAAGTGAATTTATACCTACATAGCAAAAAATGATTCAACTATTTTTTGCTATGTAGGTACCAATGCACTTTTGCTTCGCATTATTTTTTCTAATAAATTATATATGTACTGAAAATTAATTTTATTGTCAAATCAAATAAATAGCAATATATATATATATATATATATATGTATCATTTTTAAATATTTTCTTGGAATTCAAAGTCAATAACATATTTTAATGGAATTATCACTAAAAAGTAAAAAACAAAATTTATTAATTACTTATGAAAAAAAATTAAATTAGCGTATTCAACAGTTGTCAAATGTTATAGAATTAATATCGGCATGTATCGACACTGTTGAATATGCTAATTTAAACTTTTCTCTCAAGTAATTAATAGATTTTTAAGTAATTTATAAGTATGCAAATTATGTTTTATTATGCTAATAATTAATGAATGCTTGTTTTTTACTTTTTAGTTACAGTGTATTCAATTAACTTTTAATATTATACTACTTACTAATATGATAGTAAGTGCAAGTTAATATTATAAAATTTTAGTTTTGTCTCTATTTCGCCATCGGAACTTTTTATTGATATGAAACATCATTATATCAATAGGGCTGTATCGATTTTAAAATAATAGATAATCGAAAAATATCGATATTTCGATTTTTTTCGATATCGATATCATAATTATAATTATCTTCTCATTCACTCGACAATGATAATGTAAAAACAGTGGAGAAAAACAAAAAATAAATGACTGGTCTTTCTTTTACGAATCAACCATAATTTTATTTCGCAATACTTTTATAGAATGTTTTGATCCAGCGGAATATACTGAGTACACATAAAAGGTAATGGGTATAGTACGCATGGATATTCGTATAATTGTGTGACAATCAAAAATATTAAAATTATAATCGCTTTCTTTGATAAAGATAATTTACAACATTCACCTTTTTCCACGTCTAACTTAATATTAACTGACAATTAAAATCCAAGTATGCCTGTGTCTGCATGCAAATTGTGTAGCATCTCTGTCTCTGTGTGTAAGAAATTAAATATGACAATTTTACCAACTCAGTTTTTCACATGCGCGCCTATTATAACACTCTACGCCGTTATTTCTTCACACGATTTTCACGCTAAAAAATGTGGAAATTTGTAATATAAATTACATTATATTCAATGATGAGTTGTTACTAAAACTGAAATAAATTCTTTTGTATCTCGAAGCTAGGCGTGAATCAATTAATAATTCAAAAAACAATAACTTTCAACTTATTACTATCAAATAATAACTTTAAGTTTAAAATGAAGACGTCAAGTTACAATCAACCAATGTAATCATTTCTAATTACGAATTGTTAACTGCAAAAAAGTAGTCTTCTAACAACAAAAATCAAATAAACTTTTTAAAAACATTGTGGTATTGTTTACATTAAAAATGCGTAATTTAAGAAAATAAAGCGCAACTTGCACGAAAGAGCTTTCTTAAAGTTCTATACTTTTTACAAGACTTCCTAAGGCATAAAATTATAAAAATAATTACAACATATGTAATTCCTCCAACTTAAACTTTTTCAGGTATTAAACGAATTACTTTCCAAAGGTAATTCGTAATCATAATATTATATTGACGCCCAGCTTTGACGGAAAGTTTTACGAGAACAGGAACGGAACATCGCCATTTAGCGAAATCGGACGAGTGACTGTAGGTGTGGAATACTGATGCCGTAAAAATTTTCGAATCTAAAGGGATCTCGTCTCTTTTGAACATCATAGGATAGAAAGAGAGATCCATTCGGACTCGAAAATTTTCACGGCATCAGAATGCCACTGCAGATTCCATTTTACTCAACAACTATTAGCATTTTAATTCAAGGTCTGAACCTCAAATTCAAAGTGGGTGTCACTAAATAGTGAGAGAGAAAAAGAAAAAAAAAGAAAAAAGAAAAAAAGAAAACAAGAAAAAAAAATCTAGTTGTAATATTTGTCAAGTAAAATGAAAAGTTCCAATTTCGAAGTTAGAATTTGAAATCAACTCCCTTACACCAATTTTATTAAAGCTGTCAAATTGCTCTTGACAAGAACCTTGAAAAATAATTATGTATTACTAAGTTCTCTGTATAGAACTTATCCCCCTTATTGCCTTTAATAAAAAGCAATGACCATATTTAATTATTTGGTGTTAGCGTTCTTTTTCTGCAATCACCTACAATGTTAGCATATTTTTGGATATTTTTTTCGACTGCAGATTACAAAATGCATGAGAATTGCTATAAAAATTTGGTTTTATAAATGCAACAGTTGACGCTATTCGATCGATGTTCCATGCAAGTTGTATGTTCAGTTGTTCATTAAAATGGTAGAGCTTAAAAGAGGAGCTGAAAAGGACTAAAAGAGCGAGGCTGGTCCATAACTAGAAGGGGCCTTGTAATTTTGTTACACCACATAATGTAACAATAGCTAAACTAAACAATCAGTAATGTTGCACTCAAGTGTATAATGCCGGTGCAATTGTTACATACTCTTTATAGCACATCAATTAATATACAGACAGATGAAATATTTATTCACAAGATACTGAAACTCGTGCGTTTTTTGTCATACCCACTCAGCTAGTTAGTGATGCAATATTGAAGCGAAAATATCAATATTTCCAATATCGATATATTGAGCACGAAAATATCGATATAATAAAAATATCGATAATAGTAAAATAATATCGATATTTCCGATATTGCATCACTACAACTAGCATGGTTCAACCGGGAGAGTACTGTTTGAATTAAAAAAGAAAATAAATTCTGAACGAGTCAGTAGCGTGTATTTTTTTAACAAGAGCCTGGGTAGAAGTTTAGAATTTTTCGAATCAAAATTACCTCAAAACATCTGCCACCTCGCCGAGGCAAGAAGTATATCGGGAGTAAATTATTGATTACAGTATGGAATAACGGCGTTACTAATTGGTGGTTAGCTCATAGAAACTTGTGAATTTCCCAGCAATCTTTCAACAGCAGCGTTTACATCTCCAAATGTCGCGATTAGGGCTGAAACAAAGCATGAAATGTTGTATAGATGCAAACTCAAATTCATCTTATTAGAATGTCATGAGCGAGCCTGCCTTTCTCAATAATTTATGCTCATAATATGTTTTATAAATTTTATCTTAAGATTTCTTAATCTTCAATAAATTCATTTTAGATTCAAAAAAAAAGAGTAATAATAAAATAATCCGATTATAAAAACTTAAAACTGCTTTTATAAAGTGGAAGTCTCGAAGAGAATGTATATTTTTTAAGGATACTAGCAAATCAACGTCACGTAAGGTGTTTTTCGTTTTTTTTTTTAAATCAGTGTATCCATTTCAAAAGATGTTTTAAAAAAAAAGATTTAAAAAAATTTTTTTTTTAAATTACAAAATTAAAAAGATTTTGAAGAATTTCAGGAGGTTTCTAGGAATTTAAAAATATTTCAACGAATTTTAAGGGATTTTGAATGTTTTCGTGAAATTTTAAGAGGTTTCAAAAGATTTCTGGGAATTTTAAGGAAATGTGTTATATATGAGCAAATTCAGATAACCCGGTTTTTTCCCACAATTTATACTTTTTGAAAAAAGTAATAGTGCACAAACGTAAAAAATGTGAAAACGGACATCTGTCCACTAGTACTTTTTTTTCTAAAATAAAAATTGGGGAAAAAATTGGTCATATGGTAATTACCACATGTCCAAGGGATTTAAATGTTTTCGTGGAATTTTAAAGAATACCAAGAATTTCTTTTTTGGATTTTAAAGAGATTTTCATGAATTTTAAAGGATTTCAAGACATTTTTGACATTTAAAATATTTTATGGGATTTAAGCAAAGGATTTTAAGAATTGTTGGGTCATTCTATTGAAGTATTTCAAAATATTTTTAAAAAAATTTACACGAAATTCAAAGATATATTTATTATATAAAATTTGTAAAATATTTTAAAATATTTTAAAGAATTCAAAGGCATTTTATATATTTTTAATTTACTTGAAAATCTGCTTGAAAGCCCTTTGAAATCCGTCGAAACTCTTAAAATTCCCTAGAATCACTTGAAATCTTGAAAATCCTTAAATTCCGTAGAGATATTTAAAAATAATTTAAAGTGCTTTGGAACCTTCTGAATCCCTTAAAATCCATTAGAAATTCTTTTAAATCCTTTGAAATCTATTTAATCTCGTAAATTCCTTGAACTTTATCTTAATTAGTTTAAATCTCTTGAAAATCTTATAAGTATCTTTAGGCCTTTAAAATATTTTGAAATCCTTTGAAATTCCTTAACTCTTTGGAATTATTTTAAAATCATCTAAAGTCACTTAAAATCCTACGAAACTAACTTAAAATGGCTTAAAATCTCTTGAAATCTTTTTAAAAAAATTAAATGCTTGAAACTTCGAAAAAATTCTTGAGAATCCTTAAACTTTTTGGAATCCTTTTAAAATCTTTTGAAATTCTTTAAAATTACTTGAATCACCTTCAAACTTGCTTTGTCACAAGCTTTATTCTTAAAAAAATGTGCATAATAACGTTTTTTTAACTCATTTAAAATCGCTTAAAATACTTTGAAATAATTGAAATACTTGAAATTCATTTAAATCCTTTAGTTTTTTTTTAATTTCTTAAAATTCCTATTAATTCCTTAAAATCATTTAAAATCTCTTGAAATATTTGATGTTTTGTGAAATTTTTTAAAACTCTTTAAATCATTTGGAACTTTTATTAACCTTGAATCAACAGCTTTACCAAAATTTTAGGTGGGCTGCTGTACGAAACGTTGAGATAGAGATGCCATATCGATATCAAAATATCGGAAATATAAATATTATTTTAACAATATCGATATTTTCATACCTGATATATCGATATCGTAAATATCAAAGTTTTTGATAGGATTATAATAGAATTGCGAGGAAGACGAACTGCTTACCTTGTAAATTAGCGTCTCTGTTTCCAAATCCCATTGCCGTAAGCTGTTCAAGCTGTGCTCTATAACGTTCTTCTGGTGGAGGAACTTGACCGTCCACTTCTGCTCCTTGATTCAACGCCATTGCCGAGACCTGCAAACCATAAATAAATCTTAAAATACAATAGAGATATTTCAATAACAATTTTTGGCAATGTTTTGTAATAAACATTTGATTTTCGTGTTAAAAAAATGGATTCATCCTGAATTTTTAGTCTGGGAATAAAGTGGTTCTTGACTCTAAATGACTCTTCCACGTGGTGGTGAAAGAACCACTTTGAATGTTTTTTCTAAAGGCTATAATTCTAATACAAGGTATTATAGACAAATAGTTTCTAGATGAAAGTTTTAGCAAAAACGTGAATTTTACAACAACACCTGGTTTATCTAGGGGGTAGCAGAGTTTTTTTCGGTCAAGTCTTTTTTTTTAATTTTTTTTTTTTTTGTATGAATGTAAAATATTTCAAGAATATTGTGTCAAAATTTAAAATCAATCTGAACCAAATTGACAGAGATATAGCATTATAAGCGTTCGCCGCTCCGACTCGGCTAAGAGCTGGGGCGAATACGCACACCGGAATTCACTAGTAAATATTTCGGTCCCTTTATTGCAAGTTTATTTAAGTGATTGGTACATGATAAAATAACACTTGAAGAGTATTCTGTAAAATTTTTATTGAAAAATATAAACAATTGAGCTATTGACAACCAATCTTCAGAGACGCCACGAAAAAAAGTTACTTTGCAGTGCACCGCATAACTCATCACGGGATCGTTTTTCTCACAATCGACGTTTTTAAAGTCGGTGCAGTCGATCCTTCTGAAATTTTATGCACTATTTCTACAAATAATTGGTGAGGTCACTACGTCGAGTTTTTTTATTTTCTACAATTATTATTTATTTTATAGTAATAAGTGACCGATTTTTCGTCGAAAATCGGTATTTTCACTTTGGAGTGTTACCAAAAATAAAAAGCAAAATAAATAAATAAATAAAAACAACGTATCTAGAGAAACCTATTAACTAATGAAATATCTTTGGTTTTTTGATTTTTGATGATCCAGTGATGAGTTATGCGATGCACCGCAAAGTAACTTTTTTTCGAGGCGTCTCCGAAGATTTTTTTTCAATGACTCAATCATTTATATTTTTCGATAAAAATTTCACAGAATATTGTTCAAATGTTACGTTATCATGTACCAATAATTTAAATAAACTTACATTAACCGTATTGTCTAAAAAATTCTTAAAAACTTGCTTGTTTTCGGCCGAATTAACCCTACTATCCCCTTAATGTTTTCATTTGTGAGTTTTACAGGGCTCAATAGTCAAAAATGGCCCTTTGATCCTACTCTACTCTAAATTAATTCAAATAAAGAAGAACTACGTCCTGTACATTAAAAAAATTAACAAACCATTTGAGCCATAAACTGAGAAAAGCTCTGCTGCTGGCTTGGATCAATTGATTGAGCAGGGGTTGTATTTGGTGATGTAGTTCCTGTTGTAGCTCCAGTAGCCGGAGTACCTCCTATTGGCGGTGGAAGTGTCATTCCCATACTAAAATAAATTAAAGAAAACCAAGGTTGTTTTATATTTATTTTTTTTTGTATACAACTATTCACAGATAAAAAATTCTAGCGGTTCGTTTTTTAGCGTCTGAAAGCAAGGATAACATTTTTTTGAATTTCAATTTTTGAAACATATACTCAACTCCCACGTTAGATACGTATATCTGGTTCCAAATATTCACATTTATGAAAAAAAATTATTTTGAATTTTTTTAATTAAAAAATTTAGGACCACATAAATAGAAATGAAATGAAATTTTTGCTGGTGCGAATTCGCACTAGTGTGCTGTTTGATGTTAAAATTGGTTAAATCTCTGTAAATCTTCTCAAATTTTTTTAAATTTTGTGTAATATTATGAAACCACTTGAATTATTTAAAGTATTTTGAGATATCTTAAAATCTTTTAAAATCTCTTGATAACTCTTAAATTCTTTAGAAACAACTGAAAATTTTTTTGAATTGCTTTTCAATTTTTAAGAATCTCTTAAATCCCTTTAAATCTTTTGCAATGTCCCAAAGTATTTAAAAATACTTTTAATTCTTTGAAATAATTAGAAATATCTCCAATATTGTTGAAATACTTTTAAACTCACTTTATATTCTTAAAATTATACATTTGCTTCGATACTTTCAGTTTATAGAAGCAGTTCGTATAATAGGATTTCTCTTTTTGAAGCTATATGAAATTATTGAAGATTAAGATATTTCAAAATAAAATTTGTAAAAATTATCAGAAAAATAAATTATCGTTGAAGATCAGTGCATTACATTCTAGTTATATTATCACGAAGTAGTATAAGGAGACCAACCACCTATGTAGAGCTTTTGTACAGAAAATGGGCCCAATTGGGAGGTGACAAAAGACAAAAGTAGAATTTTCACACGCCAACCGACACCAGAGCTTCTGCGGAAAATATAGGAATTACGATATCAGCATAGCAGCAGACGACAAATAGCAGACGATAATTTTGTCGTCTTCTATCTGTCGTCTGCTACTATGGTGATACAGTAATTCCTACATTTTTCCGCACAAGCGCTGGCGTCGGTTGGCGTGTGAAAAATCGTACTTCGTGTAAATTACATTAATTACTCTGCGACTACACTGTAGTCTATAAATACAGATTAACTTACGAATACTTAAACGAAAAACACTTACTTTTCAACAAACTCAGGGGCGACAGTCCTCAGTTGCTCCATACCTTGTTGAATTTGCATAATGGCTGCGAGAGCTTCCGGATTGGATACGACATTCTGCATCTGTGGATTCTGCATTTGTTGTATCATAGCCGGCATCATTGATCTCATTTGTTCTTGCATTTGTGGGTTCAGCCTGAAGAAAGGATTTGCCGACATGACTCTGTTCGCCATAGCTGGATCAGCAGCCATTGCTTCCAACATAGAACGCGTATAAGGCGCATTAAGCAAGTTCCGCATTAGAGTAGGATTTTCCATCATTTGTGTCGTGAGACTCTGTATTCCAGAAGAATCGAAAAGTCCTCTGCCTTGACTTGTAGGTGGTGGTGGTGGTGCAGTCGGGCTATTTTCACCTTGTTCACTATTCCATGGATTGGGTAATGGATCTCTATTCTCTTGACCTTGTTGAGGATTCGGTTGATTGTCTGGACCATTATTCTCTACTAAAGCTGCGAAGGGGTTTCTTTCATTTGCCGCCGCTGCCAACATGGGTTCTTGTATGTCTCTATACATTCGTCGAAGTGCGCTATACCCACCAGGTATACTTTCCAAGTTTGAGAGAGCTCTGTCATGCGAACGCATCAATTCTTGCAGCATCGACGGATTACGAGCCAGTTCCATCGTTTGACTGTAAAGCAATTACACCATTAAGATAAATTAACAACTTTAAACGATAACACAGTGGGACTGAATCGTAAAAAAGCGGCCAAAAGTCTTATTTAATTATATTTATATACTAATCATAATTAATAATAATAAAGTTTCATTGTAAATACTGCTAACTTCAATTTCGTTAAAATCTCATTGTCGAATTTTATAGTTTGTTGTAGAATTTGAAGTATTTCAAGAAATTTTGAAAAAATTTACAAGATTTCATGGAGCTTTAAAGGGTTTTATATAATTTTAAGTAATTAAAAAAAATATTGTAAGAAATTTTCAACATTTTCCTCCTTTTCGCCCTAGATACACAATATACTATTAAAGTTTTTCATGAAAAATTTAAGGCATTTCAAGAGATTGTTACCATTTTTCAAATATTTTGTTAAATTTTTAAGGATTTTAGATTTTAATGGATTTTAAATGTTGCTGTGAAATTTTAAGGAACATTTAGAGGGTGGAAAACATATATAGTTTATACATAGTGTAAATTATAATTATGTAATACTAATTCACACTGTATATAATTTTTTCTCTTGAGAAATTATGTAGTTAAAAATTATTCATAAACAAGAACAACTCCTATATAAACCTTGCTTTAAGAAACTTTAAAAAGTGTTAGAAATTTACAAAAAATTTAAAAAATAGTGTGCATTGTAGTGTTTCCAATTCAAATGTACCGAGTGACGATCGCAGCGCCACTGTTTCGCCCTTCCCGCCACAGGCACGAAATTTACGCGGCGGCGTGACAATGAAACTGAAGTTTGCAACGTTTACGATAAACGAAAACGAAATTTTTTTATTTTTTCTAAAATATACAAGATCCAAAATTTTCTGGTGGAAAGTAATTCTGTACAACTCAATAAATGACCCACCTAAGTTTCAACCCCTGCACGCATTTGAAACTCATCCAACTTCATCCCTTAAAACTGAAAACTTCACCAAAATTACCCTAATTCATTGGGTCAAAATTTTATTACTGATAATAAGTCTTTTCAATGCTAAAAGACATCTCGAAAAGTTTCATCCCTCCCGCACATTTGAAACTCACCCATATGTTATTCCTTAAACCAAACAGATTTTGGTGAATATGAGGTGAGTTCCAAATGAGCTGGATGGACGAAACTTCTTTGGGTACTTTTTAAAATTAAGATATCTTATTATCAGCAATAAAATTTTAATTCTATGAATTAGGGAATTTTTGGTAAATTTTTGTAGGTCTAAGGGATGATATGGGGTGAGTTCCAAACGAGCTAGGGGATAAAACTTTTAGGGGTGTTTTTTAGCATTCAAAAGAATTATTATTAGCAATAAAATTTTGACCCCATGAATTAGGGTAAATTTGGTGAATTTTTAATTTTAAGGGATTAAATAGGGTGAGTTCGAAATTCGCGATGGGGTTGAAACTTTGGTGGACCATTTTTTGGGTTGTATACAACTACTTTCCACAAGAAAATTTTGGATCTTGTAAGTTATAGAGAGAAAAATTTTTCGTTTATCGTAAACGTTGCAAACTTCAGTCTCGTGCGTGACATACCGCTGGACTCAATGAATATAAAAACAAAAATATTTTATATTTACCGTAAAAGTTCTGGATTGTTTAACATATGACTAATTTCAGGATTCCGCTGCATAAGTTCTTGCATCTGTGGGTTCGCAGTTACCAAAGCACGCATGTTTTCTGGATCATTCATCAAGCTTTGTACCAGTGGATTGTCAAGAACTTGTCTCATTGTATCTGGATTTGTCAACAATTCACGCTGCATTCGCTGCTGCAATTCTATAAAGTTACCCGATCCCATTCCAAGGTTTTCTAATCCAGCGAGGCCTCCTAGACTTCCCAAGCCGAATGGACTGACACCTATATCAGATGAACCTTTAAATATTAATTAAAGAACGATTAAAATCAATTTTAGTGGAAACTAAAATAAAAACAATTTCCACTAAAAACAGAAAAATGATAATTAAATGATACTTTACATAAGTAAATCAAATAACTTCATGCCACTACCATTTTTTTAGTCAAAAAATTCAAGTTCAGGGTGTGTACAAATTTTCGCTCTCTAAATTCGTATTCAATTTCCAGATTTATTTCCAGTTGAAAATTTTAAATCTCTTAATAGAAACAAAAATAAATTATATTTAAGATTTTTCCGAGTAAAATTTGAAAATTTTCTGGTGTATACACTCGCCCATGAAGTCTTTGGAAATCTCTTTCGAAATCTAAAAATCTCTTAAAATTCCAACACATTGACAATTTTTCAAATTTATAAAAAAAATCTTTCGTAAAATAAAAATCGTATCATATTAAATGTTTAACCAGTTCAAACTACATATGTTCGTATACATTGTAAAAGAAGAGCTCTTACTCTCTAGCACTTTACTAAAATACAAGCTGCGTTTACCACAAGTATTACGCCAATGCAATTATGCATTAATCTCTTTAAAAATACAAATACTAAAAAGTATTCATAAATGCGTGCTTTTCTTATCAAGATCAAACATTTTTTGCACATAATTACATAACAATCAAGAATTTGAAAGGCAGAATGATAAAAGAATTCTTTTTTTTTTTACTAATAGCATAGAAACACAAAAACTGACTACGCATTTGGATATTAATATTGATAAAAATTTTAGTGGTATAGTATATTAAATACCAAAAACTAGTAAGGCAGAAACTTAAAATTTTTTCTATCTCTAAAGTACAAAAAATCGTTTTAAAAATATATTAGAGCAAGCTGCAGGAATTGATAAATTTCATCTTGTTTATATTTACAAACAATAACAAAAAATTCTAATCATAAAGAAGCTTGGTTTAAATTTCAATAATTTAATTATTTTTCTTTAGTTTATGAGTGCAGAATGTTTTTAGAATATCGTAGAAATATTTTTTTAACTTAAAAGTCGAAGAAGTTATTAGAACGTTCCTAAAACGTTTAATCTAAAAACGTCCTTAATTTATTAATATATTATTTAATTTAAATTAAATTATAATTTTAATCCCTTACCTCATTATGAGAAATTTATATTTGATTAATATTTATAAATTAAATTACTCAACATTTTATTTACACTTAATGAAGTACCAAATGGAGAATTGTAAAAGTCTTTTAAAAAGAACTAGAAAACTCTTTAAATTATTTTGAAATCTCAAAATATGTATATTTTGGTTTCACAAGAAATCTCTAGGGAATTTGTTTGAAATATTTTGAAATCCATATACATATTTTAGTATCTTCAGAAATCTTTTGAAAATCTCTTCAAATTATTTGCAATCTTTTGAAATTCCTTAAAATCTCTAGAAATCTTTTTAAATCAGTGTTGTACAACGCGAGACTCTCGAGCTTCTTTTTTCCTCCTGTTTTTCCCCCTTTTCCGAAATAAAATAATTTTAAAACTAGGCCTTACAGAATGAACTCATATTTTTAATTTTTAAATGTCCCAAAAACTCAACATTTTAAACTGATTGTGAGTGCTAAAAAAATTTGAAAGGCTCTTTTTGCAATTTTGCAATTTTAAATGAGAATGGGAAATTTGTTTTGCAATATTATTGCTTGAGTAAATTTAAACAATTAAAAAGTTCTGTTGTTAGCATGAAAATATCTTCAACGACCTCTAAACTGTTTTTAAATGTGTAAAAAAAAATACAAGATGATTTTTATTCCATGACAAATAAATTTTGCTTCAGCGGTTTAAAAAATCTAAAAATTGCAATTCGGCTGGGCATCCTAGCAACCACCTTGATTCTCTAATTAATTTTCCAATGAATAGTGCAAATTTTTTATGAGAACGTCTGGACGTCATAACCAGCTTATGCTAATTACACGATTCTTGCGACATGAAGAAGAGAGAAGAAAAAAAATGTTAAGTCGCTTTGAAGTTCGAAAAAATATTCTATCCTAAAAAAAGTGACGTTACCATATATCGAACACATAGTAATCAAATATCTCGAAAATACCGAACACATTGTTGTCGAAAACGTAATTGGTTCGAAAATTGTGCGAATTGTGTCAATACATATATCGAATTTCACGACATTACAAGAAATTTTTTGAAATTCATTGCGATTTTCAGAAATATTAAGAGATTTCATAAGTTTTTGGGGTTTTATAAAATCTAAGAAATTTGAAGGGTTTTGGCAAGATTTAATTCAATTTTCAGAAGTATTTAACAAAATTTTCATGGGATTTTAAATAATTTTAAGGAATATCAAGTAATTTTACGAAATTTAAAGGAATTTTATGAGACTTCATGGATTTCATTTCATGAGATTTTATTTTCATTTTCAGGAATTTTTAGGAGTGTCATGAGATTTTAAGGGATTATGAAGTATAAGTAATTTTGTAATTTTAAGGGGTTTGGTAAGGAGTCATTGGATTTTCAAGAATTTTATTTTAATGTATTTAAGGAATTTTCATGGAATTTT
>JAUEJJ010000004.1:12636748-12687017 GCA_032164275.1 Synergus coniferae | reverse complement strand
CATAATCATTATCATTATCGTCATCGTGACGCCTTGATCTTAAACCACAACGGCGCTGACATTGAGTAGATATTCTTCCCTGTCACGTCATAGTTTCTTGGTTTTCTCATCATTCGTCGGAGACACAACCTTCGTTACAAAATTATAAATCGTTTGCCTACAGAACGGCAGTGCGACACAACCATGATTCAATAGAAACTGAGCGAAACTTTGAACATTTTTGCCTCAGAAATTCAAGGAAATCAATGCGAATTTGCTTGACTTCTAATTTATAAACTAAGTCATTTCCATAGTCTTCAAAACCCTGCTGTTCTCTATCCATTTAATTAGTTCCTAGGAAAATCACATTTACTTAATGTAGAAAATAAATAGTGTGATGATTAAAGATTTTATATTTTCAAATTATTTCTACTTTTTAAATTGTAACAGAAAAAATATTCGTAAAACTCGTAGTACAGCAGGATATTCAAGATAATGGACATTCGGATCATCAAAATCTACTCGACTCTATTTCTACCGCATTTTTGCAATCGCAATACCCCCTTTCGAATCATCACCACTGGCGTGTGCAAAATGCCCCGTTTCTCAACAATTGCAAATCAGATCACGTGTTCCGTTCCAGACTTGATTTTGTGAGTTTCAAGGAACGTTAAACGGGAACCCAGTTCGGCTGAACTGGGTCCTGAACAAGATTGATAGAATCCAAACGTGAGAATAGAATCGAAATTCAAATCTTCAAATCAATTTCTCGGGATTGATCCTATCAAATCTGTTCCGCTTATTGTGTTCCTAATTTTTAATGGAAGAATAAAAAGTGAACTAATGTGCAAGGAGATTCTGAGCAAATATAGTACGGGAGCATTCAACACTTCGCTTTTCATATCACAGACATAGAAAGAATAGAGTGAACCATCCCCTTTGTTTAAACTCGGGTAACTAAAACTGCAAAGTACTAGAAAGAAAAAGAATTGGAGCAGACTCGGACGAAAAATGTTCTCCTTCTCTCTGAACTTTTCTGGATATCGCTTTTTTCTATAAAATTCTGGAGTTCAACTCCGAGTTTTAGCTTAGGAAAAAATAAGCTTCTCTAGACAAGTTCAGACCTGATCTCGGAAGATTATTGGTAGAGAGAATTCTTCAATTCCGGTGACGAGTGGGAGTGAAGGACACCTAAGGGACCATCTGAAATATCTGCAACATCTACAATATCTGCATACGTTTTTCGTGTCTGTGCAGAGCGAAAACTCTGGCTGACAATAAATAGCTTATATAAATAACCAAATACACCTGCCGGTGATGTAACTTAAAAGTTAAATCGTTGCAACCGTACTGAGGCGACAGTACTGGAAAACAATTGTGAGTACATCAATGTACCCACAATCTACATGCTTTCTGTGATCGTCTTGAGCCTTCGATTCATCAATTGGGATCGATCTACGCTAGTACGCGAGTCGAGGAAAATGGCGTTTTGTTTCATTGGATAAGGTGGAAGACGGTCAACGATTTACAGATTACACTGCCACAGTATCGTAGGGTGTGAGGAGTCCCCCGTGGGTACCGAGGGGGGCGCTGGTTTGCCGGGTGGGTGCTTCGTTTCTGTAACAGAGCCAGATATTTTAGTACATGTACACGAGTATATATATGTGTGTGTATATTTATATATATATGTATCATTCCATTTCAAATTTACAACCAAATTTTTTATTTCACTGAAACTTTTTTCCCTCATTCTATAGACGAAAAAAAAAAAGGACACGTATTTTTTTTTTTCCAATACGATATTGATAATTTGCGAGATATCGATTTTTCAATTTTTCGATCCCAAAAAAACAAGTTTTCTTATGATGCTTCGTATTTCGACCATTTTTCGAATAAGTGTTTCAAATTTTAGGACGAAATGTGCAAATATATCAAATTGTTTAAGAAATTGTTTTGTAACAATTACTTAACAAATAAATTTTTGACGGCTCAAATGTGCACTTTAAAGTGGACCATATTGTACATTTCTTCCTAAAATTTGAAACACTTATTCGAAAAATCGCCGAAATGCGAAGCATTATATAAAAGAAACTGTTTTTTTGGGATCGAAAAATTGAAAAATCGATATCCCGAAAATTATCAATATCATATTGGAAAATAAATACGTGTCCTTTTTCTTTGTCTATAGAACGAGGGAAAAAAGTTTCAGCGAAATAAAAATTTTTTCGTAAATTTGAAATGGAATAACCCATATATTATATATATTTGTATTTTTATAACGCATGTATGATTTTAGCTGTTTTTCATACTTATAAAGCGGGGCTAAAATTCTACTTTTCACTTTAATTTTAAGGGAGTAAAATGTAGTATTTAAGTTTCGCCTTATAGGGATATAAAGCGGCTAAAATCAGGCACATATTATAAAAAATATCGTATGTACCGTGGAGGAAAGGGACTTTTTCGACTTGTACTTTGTACACGCTACGGCTTTTGTAAAGGAAAAGTAAACTCGATAAAAAAAGTCCCTCTTTTTCCTCCTTGGTGCATAGTATACTAGATAATAATATTACAATACAATATAGCAAATATAAAACTTTTTTTAAAATTGTTTTTACGAATACAAATATGATAACGAATTTGTTATAATGAATTTGATTTTTTTTAAATTATAATAAACTTAATATTCAAAGTAAAGAATCCATTTTAAGCAGTTTGAACAAAAATATGATTTTCTATAGGCATATATTTATCAAAAATAAGACCGAAATTTTACGAAAAAATATTACTAATAACTACAGAGAAAGTGCGGACATGAAAAATTCAAATTGTCATTTTTTGACCATTGCAATAAAATTCTTGATTAGGAGTACAAGAATTTTGATTTTGAAAAATAAAGATGACCTCATATGTCAACATGAATTGCAGTTTTTTAAAAAAAGGTTTATATTTACGTCTCTAAATCTAAAGTAAAAGACAAGTGGTTTTTTGTTAATTATCTTTGTGAAGCAATTGAAAATGATGTGTTATTTATTTAAAAAAAAATAGGAATTCACAGGACTGTTTTAAATTACGCAATTTTGAATGATTTTAAACATTTACGACTTTCTCATCTTAAAAATGTTAAATTATTATGGCCATGTTTCACTTATCCGATCCTTACTTTACCGTAATATTTTTCTCTGCAACGTTACTTCCACATTTATTGAGATATCAAATTGAAAATTTATATAATATTAAATTTAAAGTATTAAAGGTCGCTCATATGGTCCTAAATATTTACCTTTTGTAAACAAAATTATTTTGAACTTTCTTTTTAATTTTAATAAAAATTTAGTACCAGATAAACATACCTTAGTATATTTTCTTTAATTTAAAAATTTTTAATTTCACATCTTAATAAATTTAGAAGTAACTTTTCAGAGAAAAAATGTCGATGAGGTAGGGCTCGGATAAGTAATTCTACACCATGTTCTACACCTTTTACCAAGATTAATTATTTCTAGGTACCTTTTCTAAGTACAAAAAAATTAACTTTTGAAATTGTACAAAATTTACTGCTTCACAAAGCATTTAAAACCACTTATCTTATTTATATGTACACAATGAGAAATATATGAATGACGTATGAAATGATTATTAGATGACGGATCAAAATGTTATTTGCCCTCACATAAAGTTCGTTACGATAGAATTGGTTTGATAGAGGGGTTAATCACTCTAAAAATCAAATTATTTAAATCTCTTAAAATTCCACCAAATCCCTTAAATTTTATTTAAAAAAAAATCTTTTCGAATTCTTAAAAAAACAATCGAAATTATTTAAGGCCATGTACTACTATCCAACCCCTACCTTACCGATATTTTTGTCTCTGCAACGTTACGTCTACATTTATTGAGATGTCAAATTGAAAATTTCAATAATTATTAAAGTTAAAGCATTAAGGTGCGTTTATCTGGTTCTAAATTTTTATATAAAAAAAAAAAAAAATATTTTGAAAACAATTTTTTTTTACAAATGTAAATATTTAAGACCAGATAAACGTACCTTAATGCTTGAATTTTAATTATTGACATTTTCAATTTGATATCTCAATAAATTTATAAGTATCGTTGTAGCGAAAAAAATGTCGGTAAGGTAGGGATTGGATGAGTAATATATGGCCTTAAAATTCCACGATAACTTTTGTAATTTCTTAAAATCTCTTAAAATCCTTTAAATTGCTCAGCAACCTTTAAAATTGCCAAAACTCTTTCGGTATGTTAAAATTTCATGAAATCTTCTGAAATCTCTTGAAATCTTGAAATCTAATGTACAATGTACACCCTCAAAATTTAAGTGATTGACGCCTCGGTTTGATAAGATGAAATTAATGGATAGTAGGAATGATTGTGAATCATGCCTTATACACTAGGTTTGGTGAAATGGTATGGGGAAGCTTCGACACACACAATTTGCAAACACTGACATGAAAACATATGCATTAAACGGTTATCAATGATAAATTTAGTTACAAGCCACATTTATAACAGCATTAATGTACTAAAATAATTTGGTGCAAAAACAAGCTGATGGTGTAATTTGTATAATAAGAATGATTCATTTTTTATGCATATTGCACAAATAGGACAAGTGATAAAATACTACTGTTCAAACTTGCAAAATTATTTTTTATAACACAGCATACACGATTATAGTGGTTTTTCATGCCTATGAAGTGCGCTAAAATTCTAGTTTTCACTCCCTCGGGAATAAAGAAGAATAAAACAAAAAAATATCGTGTGCACTTTGGGCGAAAACTGATTTTGACTCGCGTGATTGATACCAATTGCCTAAATCATAGGGGATGTTAAAAAAAGTGTCGTGTATGACTCGGGGGAGATCGTTTCTACGGATCGGGAATTGTTTTCAGGACGAGTCGTAGAAACAGAAAGATCTCCCTCTAGTTATACAATGTACTATTTCATTCGCTAATTTTTTGTCTCTAGGGAGTAAAATGTATAAATTTAGTTCTGCTTCATAGACATAAATAACGGCTAAAATCATGCATATAATATAAAAAATATCGTATGTGCCATGGGGGAGAGGGGCTTTTTCGATTCGTGTGTATTTTTGTTAAAAAAAGTCCTTCCCCCCGCTGGTACATATTATATTGATACTTTTACTTAAACAATTGAAAGTTATTTATTAAATATTATGTTCTACGTTGAATGTGATTTTATATCATGCATGTTAAGATACGTCAATTCTGTTCTTATTTAATTATCGGTGTCTTTGTTTATATTTCTTCTTCTGATGAAGAACAAAGCGAATACTTACTACGAAGAAAAACTCAATCAAAATATATAATACTCGTATATAAGTGCAATAGTAATTAGGCTGCTAATTATGAATTGACGTTTTTGAGTTAACAAAACACTACCATCGATTTGATCATTTCTGTAAAATATCATCACATACTATTTACTTTATTTATAAGAAATTATTTAAAGATTTGTTGAAGCTGTTTGCAGTCTAGATAGTAATTTTTTAGTTTTTTAAAAATAATCTTTGAATTTTCCGTAAATCTGAAAAATTTTGAAATCTTTAGACAGCCCTTGGAATATTTTATATTACCCTTCCATTTAATCACTTGAAACTCTCAAAATCTTCTGAAAGTGTTGAAATTTTTAAAAACATCTGTTGCATTCCTTCAAAATCTTTTAAAATTTTTTAAACCTTTTAATTATTTCATAATCTTTTGAAATCTTTTGAAACTCTTAAAATTTATCAGTTTCTTATAATCTCTCTTATCCCAAAGATCTAAAACTGAAAAATAACTTTCTACACTAAAAGCAACGTAACAGAACTTTAAAAATGACTTAATTAAAATTGAGAATTAAAAAAATTACTGAAATAAAATACAAAGAACCCTACTTTTCTTAGATATGAAATATGAACTGAAAATGTTGGTGTACTAATTTTTTTATTGAGTTAAAACCGAAATGTTTTGTATAAATTAATTTCTAAATATGCATGCTATTTTCAAATGTTATTTACATTGTTACTCAAACATCAACTAGTTATCATGTCTGTAAGTCTGCAATTTGAACCTTTCTCTTTTAAATAATCAACAAATGGGAAACAGACTCAAAAACCTGTAAAAAATAGTTAGAGAAATCCAGCTTTTGAAAATAAAATTCCAAAAACGAAGGAAAATAGCAACATTATTTTTTTTTGAATATGTGTAAGTTTGTCCGCAGGTAGTGAGGTTTTAAGAAAATTAAGGCATTCTCCTGAAACGAAAATACACTTAAAAATAGTTGCTTTTAGATTGCTGACATTTAGTATTGGTAATGAATGAATACATGATAAACGATAGGAATAGTTAATTTTAATAAAATAAAATTGACCATTCTATCTACTGATGAATAACACTAGATGAAAGTTTTTTTTTTTTAAATAAAAATCACTATAAAGCGAAAATATCAAGTTATAATATTTATAAAGGAAAATTAAGAGATCAAATTTCGGGATTAGAGCTTGAATCCAAACAGTTCAAACACCCTTAAAACGATTCACTAAAAGTTTTTTTACACAAAATAAAAAATTTAATTTTAGTGACTTTTCAAATTATTGTATAATTTACTGGCTTTCAGAATATTTACTTTTCTATAGAATCAGTATTTTGTCGCATGTATAAATATAAAGTATTTTATATTGAAATTCTTTGTAAAATTTTACATTAAAATTCTTTTTTGGATACGGCATTCAAATTTTCTGAATTTGGACCCAAAATTCGGATTCATTGACACTTAAAATCCCGAATAACCAAGTTGCATGTCTAAAATAGGCTGATCCGAAAAAATTGTTTTAATCTGTATAAATCTTAATGAATTTGAGGCTAATCCGTACTAAATTTTGAATACGAATCAATCCAAAGTTGGTCCGAAAAAATTGTTTTAATCCGTATCAATCCGAAAGAATTTGAGGATAATCCGAACTTCCAGATAGAAATTTTGGTCCTGACGTCGGATTGGCTCGGATTGATTCGGGTAGGACTTCGGAATAAAACGGATTTAGACTTTTGAATCCAACACTTTCCCCACAGTAATTCATTTCACTGAATAAAATGGAGAGTGGACATCTTGAAAAATTAATTATGTACAAAAGTAGAGCAGACTAAAAGGTATTGAAACAGGAGCGTAGCTATTGCCGTATCAATAATAAATACTGGGCCCCCGAGGTCTGGGGGGCCCCAAATAAGAATATTGTTTATTCAACTGCTTTTGTTTATTTTGCTAAGCAGGGCCCCCCAAGAAATTTTCATACGGGGCACCCTGAGGGCTAGCTACGCCACTGTATTAAAACTAGAGTGATTCATGAATGCCGTGAAGTGCAACGTTGTTTATATAAATATAAAATATCATCTGGCATTATTTTTTAAAGAAATTTTTAAGGCCATGTATTACTTATCCGATCCCTACCTTACCGACACTTTATTCTTTTACGTCTACATTTATTGAGATATTAAATTGAAAATTTCAGTAATTAAAGTTAAAGCATTAAGGTACATTTATCTCGTCCTAAATATTTATATTTATAAAAAAAAATTTCAAAATATATTTTTTATTTTTATAAAACTTTAGGACCAGATAAACGTACCATAATGTTTTAACTTTAATTATTGAAATTTTCAATTTGATATCTCAATAAATGTAGAAGTAACGTTGCATAGAAAAAAATGTCAATAAGGCAGGAATCGGATAGTAAGACATGCCCTTAATTACTCTAAGTTCTCTGGAAAGAATTATGGATTATGTATAATGTATACAGTATATACTGTACAATAGTAACGCAGATGAAGTCGTAAGTGTTTAACCACTATCGAATGCGCACTACTGACCTTTCAATGAGTTTTCGCATCTCCTCGGTCGACATGCCATCCTTGGTGCGAGTATTTACTGAAATAGAAAAATACACGATCCAATTCACACAACGATCACTACGACGACACTAACATGCAACTATATTGCCTGTTTTGTGCTGCTCTCTAAATAAACTACTGACGTGGGAAAGTCAGTTAAAACGCCATTTTATAGTCTTTTCATCCGGTACATTGTTTTCTCATCTATTGTTATCATTTTTGTCTCTATAAGTATTCCATTTTTAAATTCTGAACATTGTAGGACGCCAAGCCAAATCTCGATTTTTGGAATTTTTAAAACCTTAAGGGCGTTGGATACAACTTCTAATCTCAGAATTCGATTTTTTGATTTTACTCAAATATTATAATTAGTTTTTTTGGTTCTGTAACGGTACTCAATTTTTCATCAGAAGTGTCGGTTATAACTTGAACCCAACACCCTTAAAGTCACGTATCAATTTTCTGATCCCTATCTTATCGACATTTACTTCCTTGCAATGCTATTTCTACATATATTAAGACATCGAGTTGAATATTTTTAAAATTAAAGTAATGCACTAAGGACGTTTATTTAGCCCTAAATATGCACATATATCAAAAAAATTATGCCTCTTTTTGTTTTAATACAAATTTACTTATTAATACTAATACTGTTCCATCCTTAACTGTTTTTTGTAGAAGAATTGTCTAATGTTACAAAAAAGGTAACTTAGTATATATTATTTAATTTTAGACATTTTCAACTCGATGTATCAGTAAATATAAAAATGAAATTGCAGGGAAAGCATGTCGGTAAAATAAGGATCGGATAACTGATAAATGGCCTTAAGTTGCTTTTGGAACGCTTAAGGATGTACACTATGTACAGTCCACTTGAAAATTTAGCATTTTTTAAAAATGATTTTAAAGTCGAGAAAAAAATACTGACGGCTTTTTAAAAATAATTTAGGAAGATATTCTGAAGCTTTGTTTAAAAAGAATGAGTTAAAATGTTTATTTAACAATTCTCATTTGAAGTTTTGTGTTTTTGCTTTTACTCTAGCAAAAACCTGCAATTCTTATTCAATTTTAATTTTTAAAGGCTGTTTGGGCTGTTTTTAATAAATATAAAAATAATTATGAAATAAAAGATAAAAATAACAAGTGTACTATTTTTAATTTTTAAATAGGCAATAATTGTGAAAGGAAAATCAGCCAAATATATTTCTAGAGAATCGTTCAAGAAATAAAACCGATCTTTAGAAATCAAAATTGAATAAAAAATGTAGATTTTTTGTACAGCAAAAGAAAACATAAAGTCAAATAACTACAAATTGCTAAATTTTAAAGTATGTGGACTATTCATAAGATACATCCTTAAGGTCCTAATTTTGTGATAGATTTAAGACTTAAAGGAGTTGGATCTATTATAAGTTCTAACTTGAAAACTTTAAGTCTTTATTTTACTTCACAAAAATAATAATTCATTTCTTAAAACTCTGTAGAGGATTTCATTTTTCAAATAGAAGTATGTCTATAGAACAAAAAATATTAAATTTTAGTACTTCTTGTGTGGAATAAAACAATTATTAAAATTACGATATAATATTTCTTTGGTGTACACTTAAATATTTTAAAGGAGAGAGTTCTCCACAGAAATTTCTCAAAAATGAGAATATTCGTGAGAATATTCCAGAATTTTATAATTTAAGGATTATTTTTAAAGATTAATGCAAAAAATTTTAAAAGATTTCGGAGATGTCAAAATATTTCAGAAGATTTGTCTAATTAATTTTTATAGAGTATTTAAATTATATTGTATAAAAATTCAACTTCATTTACACCTGTTTACACAATAAATAGCAAAATAATATATTTTTTCTCTCTGTGCTAATAATTGTTATTAAAAAAATAAGTAACTCTAAAGAGCAGAAAAATGTGTGATTTTAATATTAGTTAAATAAACTGATGAAATTGAATGTTTTAGATTATGACTTAAATCCAACAAGCTTAATAAAAGGCCTTATATTTCAATAAATGAAAAAAGATTCAAAAGAACTCAGAAGTAATTGGTGAGTTTGGACCTATCATCCGGTTTGTGGAACTTTTCACGTTTGATGTATGTAGGTGTTTTTGTAGTGTTATGTAGATCGGAATTAAATCAAATGATTTAATAAAAAAGAAACAACATTGAAGTTATATTTTAAAAAATATATAAAAATTAGAATAAAATATATTTAAAGATATATTAAAAAATATTAAAAAAAAAATAAAAAATATTTTTTTTGGATCTTTAAACCGCACCGAGATTTTCAGTATTCGTTTTTTTAAAACAAAGATAATTAAGTTAATTGCATAATAAATATGTGTAATTAAGAAACAAGGATTCAACAGGCATTCCTGATTCCAATTCCATTTAATTCTTTTTAATCTTTTTTTGTTTGTCTGAATGGAAATACGCAAAGTAGAAAATAGTTCATCAGCTGCACATGAAAAGTACCCATAAAATCGGCGTTTTTGATTCTGAACGAGGGAGGAAGGGGTTAAAGGACCGAAGGATTTTGGGATGAGGAAGTTAGGTAAGAAGTTACATTAAAAGTGCGACGTGACTAATAAACTGAAGTCATTGGTGCATTGTGTTTGAGGTTTTCCTCTAACAGATTCAGCAATCTTGAAGACTTTTTTGGGAAGAAACCAATTCCCAAAGAACGAGGAGGAATATTCTTTTTCATCTGTAAAACAGATAAAATAAGTTTCGAACAAACTTATGTTCCACGTCACTCCCACAACTACAAGATTTTCTGATAAAATATGATAACGTCATCCAATGATATTTGAGGAATGTTATATTAACAATAAATATATGCGGTTACTGGTTAGTAGTAACGCAATTAACATAACAATTAGCGACAAAACACTGCTGTTAGTAATAAGTAATGTCGTTAGTAAATTAGTAAAGCGTTAGACAAAAGGACGTCGAGTTATGAAAGCATTGATCGTGTTTTCACGATTACTCGTCGTCCTCTTTACCTTCCGCGCGAGAGGTACTGACCACCGTAGTTGCGATTGATTAGTTGATCTCGATCGCACTCCGCTTCGCTGATCTCGTTGCTCTCTTTGCTGTCATTGAAGTTAGAGTTGTTGGGGTCGTGATTTCTGGGAGGTGGTGGTGGAGGTTCAGGTGAGTTTGACATTGGAAGATTGCGGACAGAGCCTACACTGCGGCGCCCGACAGACCCGCGAGATCCATAGTGATCGTAGGGAGCACCATATTGTCCATATTGAGAACCGTACTGATCTTCTTCGGGTGCGCAATTCGCCGGGTCATCATATTCTGGTGAGAAGACATTGGTCTGCATGCTGCCACCTTGCGATGGAACTCGAGAATAACGTCCGCCATTTTGTCTGGGCTGCAAGAAACGCAACACCACATTGAAACATGGCAAAAAGTTTCCATTTGTTATATGCAATGTTAATTTAACCCTCATCAGTACCTCATTTCACCACCTTCAGGGTGTTGGATAATGGTGGAGTGTTAGACAATTTTTTGGGTGCCCCCAATAATGAAGACGGCCCTGCCCTCACAATTTATTTTAAGGGGTTACACCACCCTGGTGCTCCGAAAAATAGGTATAAAAATAAACATTTCATTCACCGCAGTTATTAAATATATAAAATAATTGTTATATTACACATGTACATGGTAGTTTTATGAATAACGGAAAATAATAACTAATAAAAAAACTTTAAAATGACGGAGATATAATTTTTCTTCGAAACTAATTTTTTAAAACTGGTGCACAAGATATCTTAAAATCTACTCAACTGATTTTGTTAAAATTCGCAACACTTATTCCTTATTATACTAGCTATCGGGTAACGTAGGATTTTTTTTGATTGGATGCCATGTTCATTGTTCATAAATTATAAATGTTTTAACCTCAAAATTTCGATTACAATGAGAGATGTTTTATTCAAATAGCTGTCATTTCTACAAATTTTTTTTTTAATTTTTCCTATGTAAGTCACCCAATAGCTATTACCTTTCTAAATAAGCAAAAAAATTGTATTTTTCAGACAATGTCTAACAGCAAGGTTTTTCCAAAAAGAATCCTACTTATTGGCTTATATCTCCACCATTTTTTAATTTTTTAAAATTCATTCTTCTTTCAAATTATACATAAAAGTACTATGTATACATGTAAAATACCAATTATTTTGTATACTTAATAATTGCTTAGCTTAAAAAAAATGTTTAGTTTTATACCTATTTTCCCCAGCGCCAGAGTGGTGTAAACCCTTAAGAGTAGATTTCGGGATAAATAAATGAAACTCACCAAATATTCAACGAGTTCGTCAGTCTCGGAATATTTGTAAGTTTCATTCATTTATCCCGAAATATACTCTTAAAATTAAATGTGGGGGCGCCGAAAAAATTTTCTAACAAGGAAACCTTCCGAAGTGTCAGAAGCCGATTTCAATGAAACTTTGCTATATTGTAAAGAACAAGAAAATAAGAGATACGTATTCTTTTTTATCGGCCGATAAACACTTTGAAGGGGTTAAAACCACCCCCAAAAACAGTTTTTTCACGTTATCTCTGTTTCTACGCAAAATTTATTTTTCAAATAAAACTAATTTTATTCTAAACAAATAGTATTCTGTAGTTCACGTGTTTCGATATTTTTCAGAAAAATGCATTTCAAGAGTGTAAACTACCCCTTATTAGTGATTATCTTTCTTTGAAAAATTTTGCACATTAAAGTAGCGTAAGTAACATTCATATTAATGCACTCTAAATAATACCCTTTTTAATAATTTAAATAATGCTTACGAGGTATACTTATGCTTCTCTGATTTAAAAAAAAATTCTCAATCACTTCATACAACTATTTTGAATTAACACACTTTCTGGTAAATACACTTACTTTTGTTTTCTGTACAAAATTTTTCAAAGAAAACTAAAATATACTAAAAAGGGGTAGTTGACCATCTTGAAATCCATTTTTCTGAAAAATATTGAAACACATCAACTTCAGAACCTTATTTTATTCACAATAAAATTAGTTTTATAAATATTTGACGATTTTTAGAAATTTGATGGAGAAAAAAGTTAAGAAAAAAACACTTTTACCCTCATAGAAAATAAGGGATGCAACCCTCGGAGATCCAAATAATGTAATAATTACCGCCTTTCAATAACAAGAAATCTCCAATTGGTTTGAAAAAAATGTTGCTTAGAAACAGAGATAGAGTGAAAAAACTGTTTTTGGGGGTGAACTATGGGAGTAGTTTTAACCCCTTCAAAGTGTTTATCGGCTGATAAAAAAAATACGTATCTCTTATTTTTTTGTCCTCTACAACATAGCAAAGTTTCATTGAAAGCGGCTCCTAACACTTCGGAAGGTTTCCTTGTTCGACAATTTTGCGGGTGCCCCCAATAATGAAGACGGCCCTGCTCCCATTAATGAAGACGGCCTTGTCCGCACATTTTATTTTAAGAGTAGATTTCAGAATAAATAAATGAAACTCACCAAATATTCAACGTGCTCGTCAGACTCGGAATATTTGGAAAGTTTCATTCATTTATCTCGAAATCTACTCTTAAAATTAAATGGGGGCAGGGCCAGCTTCATTATTGGGGGCACAGAAAAAATTTTCTAAGTCTCCATTATCTAACGCCCTTAATCAGTTCCTTGAGTGTCAAATTGACACTCTGCGGTAAATTAAAGTTAGTTTAAATTTATTTCATACAGAATCAATGAGGAAATATGAATTCAAGATTGAAGAACTTTTTTATATTGATTTGAATATTTTTGTGTGAAATAATATGTACATACCATAGATTGAGAACCAGAACGGCTATGTGCTGATGAGTTTGTGGGATGTCCTATGGGAGGTCCCATGGTTCCAGAGTGTCCATTGGCTGGATGAGGGAAAGTCTGGAACTGCATAGCTTTGCTAGGATCCATCTCCTCACGGAATCCAAGAAGGTGGAAGGTTGCGTACGGGCAAATCTCGTCCTCCATACCTGCAAATAATTGAGTGCCAAGGGTAGATACTGTTTTTCCAATTCGAGTTCCAATCAAATAAAAATTATTATTTGGTCTCACAGATATGAAATTATAATGTTTAAGGCAGTGAGAGAAATTAAGTTGAAAATATTAGTTTCTTACACTAGCCTTTTGAATTGGGGTGTCCTTAATTTTTTTAGGAACAATGTGCAAAAATCAAGAATGCATATAACGTTCTCAGTTTTTCTTGAAATTTTTTGTCCACCGAAGACCGTCACCTTCTTCTCAATCACCCCATAAAAAATAATTAAAAGTAAAAAATTAATACTGGAAATTTTTACTTTGCACGTGAATTTTTTCATCTTGGCAGTGAACAAAATATCACAAAGAAAACTCAAGACATGTTCAATTTTTACGACTATTCTTGCGATGTGCAGCCTCAATACAGTCATTTGCTTCTGTGAATTTACTGAATATATCAAAATTGATCGAAGATAAATAAATAAATATTTAATTCAATTGAATTTAATCGATCAAATATTAATGATTTGCTATAAAATTCAGCTAATTTTTATTTGATTCATTTTATTTAGTTGTTACATTACTAAATTATTATTTATTTTCATCCTAATAATTCACGTATCATATATTAGAATTATCTAACAATATTTCCCGCATGCAATTGAGTTAATGTTTAATAACAAATATGTGTAAGTAAAAAGATTTTGGGATTATTAAGTTAATATTTTTAAGTTAAATATTCCCGCAATTTTTAATATTTCAAGAAATTTCAAATGATTTCAAAAACTTTCACCTCGAGTTCGTCAAATTTTACGAAATTCCAAAAAGATTTCATGGGTTCTTACGAGACATCATCCAATTGTTGTACTGTACGTGACTAGAATTAAATAATTCGTATTTCATGTAAAATCAACCAGTCTGGATTTAAATCCTTTAATAACTTCTAAATCGAAAAATTTCTTGCGGCTTTCACTGCCACATTCTCTCAAATCTACATAAATCATTGTTTAATTTACAATTTCGACCGGTGGTACATTAATGTTCAACGATACCTTTCTCTCTTTTGCATTTTAAACTAAACGACCCAACCCTGGTTTCCATTAGAATCTCATAGAAACCAGGGTTGGGTCGTTTATATATATGTATATATATATATCCTATATAATATATATTATATATTTTGCATTTTAAACTAACGACCCAACCCTGGCTTCCATTAGAATCTCATGGAAACCAGAGTTGGGTCATTTATATATATGATTATATAATATCAACACGTGAATGACGGAATAGAATGACAGAGCGTATATAAATTTTTCTAAAAAATTTAACCTACTTTTGATGAGATGAATAATTTTGATGAGATGAATTAATGTGCCTACATGTTTGCGTAAACGAGCGCGAACATGCGAACGTGCAACATCGAAATTATCGTGACTGCGTGCAAATTGTTAAGTCGAGTATAGGACTTACTTATTAGTCGCTTGAGAAGTTGCACCAGCAAAGAATTGGTTCAGTTGGAGTTGGGGAGAGTCGATTAAAGTTAAAGAGAAAATTTGCAATACTACTTTCGCAAACCAGTAGAATTTCACGTAAACTCGAAATGTCTACCCTCATGGAAATCTCAAAGGAATAACAACATTTCTACAAATGTTTACACTTTTGGAAAAATCTCTATTCAATTTAATATAACATATACATGCTTTGCGTTGTGCCGTAATGAGAGTGAAAGGGGCAGAAGTATACTTTTGTCTCTTTCACAATATAAACATTTTACTTGTATCTACTTTAATTCAAATTATATACACATTTAGTTCAAAAATTACCAAATTTAAGTTTTAAATTTAAGTTTAAAATTTAAATTTTACTCAACGATATTACAAATAGATATTTTTCCGCTGTAAATAAGTACAGTAATGTTCAACGATGCCTTCCACTGTTTTGCATTTTAAACTAACCGACCCAACCCTGGTTTCCATTAGAATCTCATGGTAATTAGGGTCGAGTCGTTTAGTTTAAAATGCAAAGCTCACTGAAAAAAATAAACAAAAACTTTATGGCGCAGAAAATTTAAAGACTTTAAGTTTCTTATGATTTTATTAATTTTATACTTTTTTTTGTAAAGTCTTTTAAAATATTACGACTAAAATAAAGTATAAAATTCGTCTCAATAATAAACAAAAATTACTTTTCTGTTGTTTTATGGTAATTCATTATAGTTCAATGTATCTCTGTAAAATTGGTTGTAGTTTTTTTGTAAAAAGATGTCCATCAGGGTACTTTCGTCGCGTTAGAAAGAGAAGATGTGTAGAAGCATAGAAGATCCTCGAACCGTCTCGAACATCCAACGAAGACGAAACCCCAAAAGTGATTTCGCAAATAATAGAAAAAATTTCCACCAACCTTTGCGAGCTAAACCGTCTGTACTGCCCATACGTGGTGGCGGCGGTGGACATCTTCTATTCGGTGGATAGTGACTCAACTCCTCGTACATGTGTCTCCTCGGATCCCAAGTCGAGTGACTCCTTATTGAGCCTGGCCCACCTGTCGAATACACACTACAACGACCATTCTACTTACTGTCACCTACCAAGTCTTATTTTCATCCCGAAAAAAGGGCACACATTTTTTTAGAGCTTACGATTTCTTGTTCAGTTTCTCAGATAGTCCTTCGACCTTATGGAAATGTTAAAGGAGTTAGTTTCAAGTTCTAGCCTTGAAATTATATCTTCATTTTACTCAAAAAATATTAAAATTAGACATTTTTGGCTTTGTAGCAATAATAATCAATTTTTATAACTAGAAAGGGACATTTTTTTCATGAAAAAAAGAAAATTTTGAAATTTTAAATTCTTGTATAAAATGCTATAAAAAGATAAAATTTATAAAAAGAAAATTACCAAAAATCTTTATGAACGAAATTAAAATTTTCCGAAATGAAAAAAATATTAAAAATTAATATTTCGTAATTTTTTAACTTTTAAGGCAAGGTTTAATTACCCTAAAAATAGTGATGCAGTCGTATAGTTAGATATTTATTATTATGAATGTAAAATTTTCGAAACTAAACATATTTTTAGGGTATTAAACTTTGCCTTAAAGTTAAAAAATTACGAAACATTAATTTTTAATATTTTTTTTTTTCTTTTAGGGCAATTTCAATTTCGAGAATTTTCAATTTCGGGAATTTTAAATTCGGGAATTAAAAATTTTGGTATTATTTTCTTTCGGGAATCTTCTATTTCGGAAATTTTTATGTTTCGGATAATCTAAACTTCGAAAGTTTTAAATTTACGTGATCTCCAGATTTCCTAAAATAAAAAATATCTAATTTTAATAATTGTTAAGTATTATAATATGGGGAGATTTAATTTAGAATTTAAAATTTGAATAAAATGTCCTCAAGTTTTTCAAAAGCTTGGAATATTCAAGTGAAATATATGTGATACATTTACATTATTATATACATCATTTTCAAAATTCCCTGACTTTTGTAAGACGAGTTAATGAGTTACACCGAAGAATAAAATTAAAATTCCTATCCGAATTAATCCGATACAAACTGAAGTAAAAACCATAATTCGTAAACTAATCAATCCGAGCCAACTCGAAATCAAAACCAAAATTCCTATCCGAATCAATTTGAGCCAATCTGAAAGACGAATTGCTTCGGATGGTAAAGTTGTTTTGTATTACCCGCAGATACATATAAGTAGATAGATTCGAATTAAAAAGTTTTTTCAGATGAGCCTAGAAATTCATTCGGATAGATTCGGATTAAATAAATAAATAAAAATATTTAATATAATATTTATTGAAATTCCTGCAATTTCCAAAAACATTCCTTAACAATTTTTTGAGTTTTAGACGAAATGCCTTAAATATTCCAATTTTGAATTCCTAAAGTTCTTGAAAAGCTTTTAAAATAGAATTTTTTGCTGTACAATACCCTTTTATAAATTGCTCAAAAGGAAATTACTTCAAATCCAAAAATTGACTATCTCAACATCGCATATTTATTGAATTTTGATTTAAGGGTGTTGGGTTCAAATTATAATCTCAAAATCCCTTTTCCCCATTTCATACAAAAATATGAGAATTACGCATCTTTTCATTCGGTAAGTTAGCTCATTTTTTAAATTCTGATCTAAAAATCAGTATCTCCAAAGAGCAAAATGATACCTAACTATAATATTTATTGGGATCACATAAATTTACCGAAATTTAAAATTCCCGACGTTAAAAATTATCGAAATTTAAAATTCCCGAAGTTGAGATTTTCCGAAACATAAAAATTTCCGAAATAGAAAATTCTCGAAAGAAAATAATAATACATACTGAAATTTTAAATTCCCGAAATTGAAAATTCTCAAAATTAAAGTTGCCCGAAATGAAAAAAAAAAGATTAAAAATTAATATATCGTAATTTTTTAACTTTAAAGCAAGGTTTAATTACCCTAAAAATATGTTTAGTTTCGACAACTTTACATTCATAATAATAAATATCTTTCGCGAATTATAAGTGTAGACAATCTAATTACGACTGCATCATTATTTTTAAATTTTAGGGTAATTAAACCTTGCCTTAAAAGTTCAAAAATTACAAAATATTAATTTTTAATATTTTTTCATTTTGGAAAATTTTAATTTCGGTATTATTATTTTCTTTTGGGAATTTCCTATTTCGGGAATTTTTATTTTTCGGAAAATTTCAACTTCGGGACTTTTAAATTTCGATAATTTTCAACTTCGGCAATTTTAAATTTCGGTAAATTTACGTGATCCCTATTTATCAAGCAATACGAAGAAATCGATAATTAAAGTTATAACTTGAATCCAACGCCTTTAACTTGAATAATTTAAACAGGGCAAGTGGGGCAAAAATGATTAGATACTTATTTACATGGTATGTACAGCTTAAATTGAAACACAGAGAAGTTGAAAAAACTTTAGTAAAAACTTGTTAGAAGAAATTTTGAAAGCGAAGCAAAGTAAATAAGCCTATGAGATGATTATGGAAAGCGTGTCTCTAAACATATGTGGCATTGTGTTAGCAGGGAACGAGTATAAAACGTAGGTATGTAACGAAAGTGGATTTAAAAGACATAAAATATAAGATAAGAACATCTTTTCATGCGTTTAATGACGCTGACCACATACTACCACCCATAGAATGTCTTTTCATTCACTTAGAGGAGCGAACGTGCTGATGCGACATCTAGGATAAGTAAAGGTCATCATTAAAGTGTTAGCAATTGTGGCTTACTTATCACTGTACCTCGCTTGATACGATCACACGTATTGTAGTTTGATCCAGGAACTGGGGGCAGTTTCCGGTTCGGTGGTGCGATGTAGCCGAGTTCATCCCGAAGGTCCGGTCTTCGTTTATCCAGTGTCGCTCCAACCACACCAGTTTGCTGATAAACGACGTCATCTAAAGTACAACAAATGTTTTAATTACGTAAATTATATTAGTTAGCAAAAAATAAAAAAGTGGATAAAAACTCTTCATTTTTAAAAGTGTGATAACAATTTTTCAGAGTATAAATGGGACAAAATGAATTCTCAGAGTAAAAGCGGAACGCCTATACGCCCGCTGATTAGTAATGCAATGTCGATATCGAAATATCGATATTATTTTAACGATATCGATATTTTCATATTTGATATATCGATGTCATAAATATCGAAATCAGTAACATTTTCTCTTTATATCGAATATTGAAATATCAGAAATATCGATATTAATTTATCTTTATCGATATTTTCAAGTCGATATTTTCATGCTCGATATATCAATATTGCATGAAATATCGATATTTTTGCTTCGATATTGCATCACTACCAGTGATTGGTTTTCTCTGTTCCGTTTTTGTTTTGAGAATTCATTTTGTCCCATTTTTACTCTTAAGAATTTTTTATCCCATTTTTACAAACTAAATATTTTTATCCCTTTTTTACTTTCAGCCGTTTATATATACAAGCAAATATTTTAATTATGTTGTGAGAGGTTGATCACTCTTGAAATCAAACATGTACTTGCTCATGAAATCCTTTGAAATTCTTAAAAATCTCGTTAAATTCAAAAAACTCCACGAAAATCTTTTAAAAACTCTAGAAAAAGAATGCCTTTGATATCTTTTTAAAATCTCTTAAGATTTCATGAAATCCTTTAATTTTATTCGAAAAGCCTTTTAATATCTTAAAATTTCGCAAAAACTCTGAAAATTGCTAAAACATATTTTGATGTAACAAAATTTTTAAAATCTTTTGAAGTCTTTGAAAAGTTTCTGAAATCTTATGAAATCCTTTGAATCTCTTGAAATATTAGAAAAATCTCTTGACATCTTTTTTAAATTTCTTAAAATTTTTAAATCTGTTGTACACTCAAAATTCGAGTGATGAAACTTTTGTTATGTCATGAATATTTTTTCATTCGATTCGTACTTGTTCTAATAAACGTTCACTACTGGGAAATTTGTAAAAGTAAAAAATTGCGGCTTCATATAGACATGAAGAACCGCTGAAATCATCTACACGTATTATAAAAAATATCGTACATAATACATATCATGGGAGAGAAGAATTTTCTCAACTCTAAAATACTGAAACGTTCTAAGGGACATATTAAAGTTTTGGAAAAGTTTTTTCGGAAAACTAATATCAAGCGCTCAAAACTATTTTAAATCAATTTTCTCGAAACAGAATTTTATAAATAAAACTCCTATTAGCGAATTTTCATTAGAGAAAGTACGAATCGAAACAAAAGAGACACGCGTGTACTTCATTTTGCAAAATGAAAATTAAGGGTGTTGGATCTGAGTTCTAATTTCAACACTCGGTTTCCTCACTTTACTTAACAAATATTGTAATTTTTCACCACTCTTTAAAATATTTCTCCACTCTTTAGATCTACTCATTTTTTAGTGATAATTGCATAATAAATACAGAACGAAAAAATATCTAATTTTATTCTGTTTGCATAAAAAATAATGATTGAATTTTAAGGATAGATTTCGAACTTCATTTAAACAAAAAAAAATGATTGAAGTTAAACATTTTTTGTTCTTTAGCTACATTTCTATTTTGAGAAAGTGTACCACGTACAGCGAAATAGTCTATTTAATTATGCTCCAATGGGGAGAAGAGAAACTTTCTTGATGAATACTGAAAACATACGCTAGTCGGAGAAGCCTCTCTCGTATATGGCACATACGCTATTTTTTAAAAATAATTTAGACATGATTTTAGTCATTCTTTGTTTCCATGCAGCGGAATTAAAGTTCTACTGTTAAGTCCCCAGGGAGTGAAAAGTAGATTTGTAACCCCTCTTCATAAACCTGAGAAACATCCAAAATCGTGGAAGTTTAAAAATTTTTTTTTTTATAATATTCGTCGTGTAAAATGGAAAACTGGATTAGAAGAGATTGGAACTTTGATGCAACAACCAAGTTTCTAAAAGTATGTTGTATACATTGTCCTTCGTAATATTTTTCGTCAGCCGACGAGATTCCTCTCAGTCGGGTCGTTTCCGGTCCTCCATTTCTTCTCGACAGTGCAACGCAAATTACAACAATTCCTACAATAATGACGATGACAGTGGCTCCAACAGGCACCACTACATTAACGTCAAACCAGTCCGGGAGGAAGGAGAAGATCCTCTTCACAGCCATATCGTCACTTTCGCCTTCTACGATATTTGCGTTGCCAGTGTCGCTTCGAACAGGTGGAGCAATCGTGCCTGTTTATAAAAAAAGAGAAAAAACTCTAAAGCCAATCATACCTTTTTCATTGCCATGACCTTTTCCTTTAAGGACGCAAATCACGATGACGGCAACAATAATAACGAGTACGGCCGCGACAACGGGCACAACTAGATTTAAGTTGGACATGAATATTTTCATTGGATCTTCGTTGCTTCCGTTTATCACATCGGGAATTTCGCGAGCCGGTGCAATGGTGCCTGGAACAGAGAAAAATCAAGTTTACCAGTCACCCATCGCACCGGCTACGCGACTTTCCTGCCTCACATGGGTTTTCTGTGGGTTCACTTTGGGTTTACTTACCTCCCGTTACGGTTAGAGTTGCGAAATCGAATTCGCCAACTTGGAAGCCTGCATTGTTGTTGGCTGTCACGCGGAGTTGATACCAAGTCGCGGGTTCTAAATCTAGGACAACGAAGTTGCCTCCGGGTTTTACACTGTTCGAAACTTGATTCCACTCTGGTTGATTCCTAGAAATGAAACATGTTTTCATTCAAGTTTAATGTCTCAATAGATTAAGCACTTTTTTTGATAAAATAGAAGCATTCAAAAACAAAAAGTTCATCTTCAGAAATTGCAGATCTTAAAGTTTCTTAATTTAAACGTTTACAACTCAACATATGATGTATTTACAATATCGTTACAACATTTTTACAACATCATAAAGACATCCTATGTCCATGTCGTAAATACATCTTAACGACATGGACATATGATGCCTTTACGACATCGTTGCGACATTTTTATAACACGACATCGTAAAGACATCATATGTCCATATCTTAAATGTCTTTGCAATGTCGTAAAGACATCGTAGGATTTGACGATGTCTTTTCGACATCATAAAGACATCTTAACGACATGGACATAGGATGTCGTAAAGACATCGCAAAATTTTGTGCCCACTGGGAAATTCGGAATATTCTAATGTTCAAAGTCAATCGTTCAAAGTTCGGGAATTAAAAGAAACTAAGGATATTTTTATTTCTGTCCAATTGCGCTGAAACCCCTATCTTACGGTTTTTTCGAGCATGGTCTGAAGTTGCCGTGCATCGATTACTAGAATTTACATGACGTCAAAAGTTAGGGCCGTATGAATCAGTGTTTCCAACGGGGGCTCCACGCGGTATTTTGATAAAGTTGATTTACTTCTACAAGACAATAGTGTCGACAAAGAAAAAAAATTTGCAAATTAAAAACGAGTACTCTTCAAAAGAATATAAAAGTCAAATTACTTCTTCTTGTGCTCAACAACAAAGTACAGCATTGGACATCCACCGTCGGACCAAGCATTGAGATGCAGGGTGATGCTGTTTGTCGATACTTCAATAAATCTTGTGGCTTCTGGTACACCAGGTTTTTGTCCTTTAGTGCGGATATTTAATATATCTGAAGGCTTTCCAGTCCCAATTCTGTAATCATAAATAAGGATAATATAATTTTATACAGGTTCATTTTCATTATAAGAAGGTTTTAATAAATTTATATCATACTCTAAGTTTTTCACGGAAAAAATTAGTCACTGAAATTTTCCTTGACTGTCATCGACTTTAGGATACGTCAAAAGTTTTCAAATGGTTTATAAACTTTTTTTAAAATCTGAAGTAATCTTCGTCAATAATTATAAAACAGTTTTTGAGATTTTCATTGACTCTCAACATCTCGACTAAGTAAAGTAAAATTTCTAGAACTGTTTTATAATTCTTCACGAAGATTACTTCAGATTTTAGAAAAAGTTTACGAAATATTTGAAAACTTTTGATGCATCATAAAGTCGATGACAGTCCGCGTATGAAATCTACAAATTTTTGCCATCAACTATAGAGAGGTTTTTCAGATCTTTTTTGTTTTAGTTTCTTTTTTTTACTTTAAAAAAGAAAGATACTTACCCATTGTAAGCTGTAACATATACCTGGTACCTAGACCCACATAACAGACTTTCCAAAGTATATTTTTGTGTGTTTGATCCAATTTGAACAGTTTCCCATTCACCAAACTCCAATTTATAGTGAATTGTGTATCCATGAATAGGTGCATTATCCCCAGAAAGCGGACGAAGTTTCAACGTTAAGGAGTTAGTTGTGGTAGCAGTAAGCTGAACTTGTGGTGGTTGCGGAGGAGCTGAAACAAATTATACGATTTTAAAAAGAAATCAACATTCTACAGGTCAAGCAATGTGACCATTAAAATCCGAGAAAAAATTCCCGGTCATTTCCATTTTACATTTTTCCAATTTACAAGGTATTCATGTAATCGTACGCTTTAAAAAGAAATATGAGGAAACTCCTTACCATTGACTATTAGCTGATGTGTAACCGTGTCATGTCCAAAAGAATTTTCTACATAACACGAATATTCTCCAGCGTCTTCTCTGTCTACTTCCTTTAGGAAAAGAGATCCTTCAGGCAATTGTCGAAGCCTATCGTTTGGTTGAACTGCATCGCCGCCTCGATTCCACTTAACTTCGGGAGCGGGAACGCCAACCGCGAGACACGGAAGCTTGACATCTTCTTTGTATGTTGCCGTGAATTTATCATCGAACGATGCAATTTTAGCGGGAACTATATAACAAAATTAAAATAGCATATTGTAGATAAATACAAATGCATACAAAGGGAAAAGGATAGAAAAGAATTAAATAGAATTTAAGATTATATCCAAATAGTTGAATCGAATTCGAGACGAATTTAAATTAATTCAAGGGAACTGAAAAAACCATACAAACTTTTGTGCCTTTAGTTTTTAAAGAAAAGAGGTACTTACCACTAATACTTGGAGATAGTGTTACAATTTTCGAGGCTTGTCCTTCTCCGATATTCGTACTTGCAGTCACCCAGAAATCGTATCTACGTTTATCACTTAATTTAGTCGCCTCATGCGTTAACTGGTTTGGTGGTACTTTCTGACTTATAGGCTGTTCTGAATCATCAGCTTTGGTGTAAACGGTGTACTGTGAAATCACTCCATTAGGCTGGATAGGAGGTCTCCAAGAGACGAGAATAGATTCAGCCGACATAACTAGTGCCTTAATAGCAATTGGTGCTTCCGGAGCTGTAATTGTAAAATTTTATTAAAATTTTTCTTAATAGTAATTAATGAACTTGATTTAGATATTCATAAAATATAAAGAGACAATTACCGTCTTGTTCAGTCTGACAATGTATTGGTGCTGATTTTACTCCATCGCCACCTGAGGTGAAAGCTAGGATCTGCATACTGTAATTGGTGTACTTCTTCAGGCCATGAAGTATTGTTTCACTAGAAGAGGTGATTTTGGTGTCCTTTGTGTTTTCGTCATACCACGACTCAGATGGCCCATATATAATCTGAAATGATTCTCTTGTGTGTATTCTTGTATAACATGTAATTCATAAAAAATTGGCAATCATCCGATTGCTTAGTGAATTTTGATTATGATTGGCTGAAGTGTAAACTAGTAACTAGGTTTCAGCCAATCACAAACCCGGAAATCAAAAAAATGGTGGTTGAGACTTGGCGCTGGCAGGCTGCCCACTTTGAGAGCACTGCAGCCCAACATTTTTTCAATGTGGGGTTATCAATATTTGAATAAGATTAACCTGTATATTTGCAGCATCTAAAACAGCGTTGTATACTTTTAAACACAAATACCTTGTATCCGGTAATAACACCATTAGCAGCACTCAGTGGTGGGGAAGACCAGGAAACTCTAATTGTCTGTGACGTTAGGGTGGTGCAAGTTGTGTCATGAGGTGGTTGTTCTGGTACACCTTCCGCTGTATGTTGTCTTCTTTCTTCACTCATGGGACCTGAGCCAACTTTGTTGAACGCTTGAACCACAACGCTGTACTGGGTATAAGTTTTAAGATTTGTTATTTGCAAGTGATGCTCTTTTCCGTCTTCCTTCGAAAACTCAACAGTCTCGAACATGTAAGGTTTTTCAGAGGATGAAAGTCTGTATCCTACGTAGTAACCCAAAATTTCTCCATTCCAATCTTCACGTGGAGGTGGCTTCCATGTTACCTAAGTTAAATCGAGTTCAATAGTTATCGCATTGCAGCAATACTGCTAGTTCTCCCCGGCGAGCTGTCTGATTTCTTGGACATAAATTTTACATTTATTAAATCTATTTAACTTACCTTTAGAGTATGCTGATCAAGAGCTTCAACTCTGACTGAACTTGGTGGGCCAGATGGAACTTCCTCCGCTGTTATGATTGTTACGGTGTCGGACGGATCCGAAGTTCCAATTTCATTTTCAGCAACTATCCTGAGATGATAAGTAGTAGCTGGTTTAAGATTAAAAACGCCGGCAACATTCTGTTGAGATCCTGGAACTACAACTCTGTCAATATCACTTTCCCACGAGCCTTTGCTCATTTTATATTCAATAACGTATCGCTTGATTGGACTGTTTCCGTCGTAAGGTGCTGCCCATGAAAGTTGAACTGATCTTCCAGATTTGTCAAGGACTTTCAATCCATAGGGAACCTCTGGTACCTCTGCGAAATTAATAGAAATTAATTAGAATTCCCACTATATGTAATTTTTACCTATTAGTTTACCGTCACAAAGCTTTTTCCTCAAGAAATTAATAAAGAAGCCGATTAAGAATTCTTTATTTACCTTGAACAATCATATTAATACTCGTGTCATCGCTGCCAAAAGCATTGGTCGCAACGCAGGTGAAAAGTGCAGAATCGCTTCTCTCTGTCCTCTTGATGCTTAAATCGGACAAAACACCATTGGCCAATATCTCTTCTCGAATTGTGTAACGCAAGTCGCTCTTCGGGTCCAATCTTTTATTGTTCATGTTCCAGAGAATGCCGATTGGTTTCTCCCCTTGCGCTTCGCATTGCAATACCGCTGGTTCACCTCGGCGAGCTGTCTGATTTCTCAGTTTGATTTCGAAGTGAGGTGGTGCTGTGAATTGAAATTCGAAGTGTGAGCAACATTAAACAAGTTAGTAAAATTTCTGAAACCTACTACGTTAAAAATGTTTGCGATTTTACAACACACAGTGATGGGACATCGAAACGAAAATATCAATATTTAAAATATCGATATCAGAAAAAAATATCGATAAATCGGTATAGAAAATATCGCGCATGCGCAGAAGATATCTTCTGGATATCCTCATTTTTGTTCTTTTCCAAACTGATACAACTTCACTACTCGAAAATCAGTATCAGAATTTTATATCGATATGAGGATATCAAAATATCGATAATCGAAAGCAAAATATCGATATTTTCGAAATGTGATGTACAAAAATGCAATTATTAATGAATTGTCATACCTTGTACGGAGATGAGTATCACGGCTGAAAGTCCGGATCCTATTCCATTCACAGCTTCACAGAGATAGTAGCCTTCGTTTGTCTTCTGAATATTGTTTATCGACAAAGTTCCATCCTCGACGCTTATGTCAGGATTATTTAATTTCAAGTCGGTGTAATCGCCAGGCGTGTCTCCTGCAATTTCATAGAATACTAATTACCAAAAATGTAAATCAGAGGAAAAAGTCTTTTAAAATCTTATTCAATGATTTGACTGAAAAATATCTCTAAACCTTGTATTGGTTTCTGGTTTGGACTTGTCGTATCTACTATCATTTTTATATCGAAAATTTGAAGAATAGTTGAAATAAAAAATTGTATCTCACCTGTAGCCCTCTTCCAGGTGACTTGGGGCTTTGGGAAACCGTCGGCTTTACACTCTACTCTTGCATCGGAGCCCTGAGCAAAAGCTTTATCCGTTGGCTCAAGAATCCAGCGTGGAGGTACTACACGAATCAATAAATTATGATTATTATTCTGTACATTCTCTCTTGTAGGAATTTCACACCAAAAAGCAATACACGTAAACTTCGTATCAAGAGGAAAAGTCCTTTCACTTCATATCTAATTCTTGATATTTCTTGTGGAAACAATAATCATTAATAACAATGTACAGAGTTATTTTAATTTGAAGATAAACACACGTGAAATCTTAGTCAATACATAAATTAAAAATTAATAAACTGTAAATTAATAATTTACATTGATTAATAATTTAAGAGATTAATAATTAAAGAGGAAGACAATTCTAGTTAGAGACCTGTGATAATATTTAACACATTTTTATTTACATTTTTTCCAAAGGACTCACTCTCTATACGAGTAAGGAAAATGCATCTACACAACTTATTGAATAAATAATTATTCAAAATTCTTTACATTAATTTATTACATTAATTTGAATAAATCATATATACATTTTAAAAAATATTGTGTGTGACATGGAGGAGACGAATTTTTTCGACTCGTATATCATATACTCGTCAAAACAGTCCCTTTTCTCCCCCGTGGTGCATAATATACTATTTTATACTTTTCTTATTTTTTTTTTTAATTTCTATTTTTTTGTTTTTTCTATTTTTTTTTTTTACAAAGAGAAGTTATGATAAAAAATAGTGATATTAATAAAAATGCATTTTCCTTGAATACGTAAGCATATCAATAGCGTTCTACGTGGGACAATTATCTACAGCAAAAAATATTATGAATCATTCGATTTGAGGATAGAATCTCATGCAAACTATGTGGAAAGCTATTCTTTATTCTTAAAGTTCAAGATTTAAACTTTTTCAGAGAAGTTATAAAAATTGTCTGTTTAGTGACTTTTCAACTTTAAAATCTGACACGAATCTTTATTTTAATTTTATCTTAAAAGAAACTCATTTTATTTTCAGAGCTAAAAACTTAAGTACTAGAGAGTTAAAACCTAAAATTAATTTATGTTATTATTTTAAAGTTCTCTAATTTCAAACAGAAAGCCAGTCTAATTAAAAAATTAAAAATTTCATGATTTTTGCAAATTTCTAAAATTTTACAGGTTCTGTAAAACCGTTCTGTAATTTTAATGTTTAATATTATCCAACTTCGTTATAAATTAGGAATTATTTTTCCATCTATTTTTTATTCATTACTCATTACGGAATAGCTTTCCTTAATCCTCAGGGGTCATCATGCATAACTGCAAGTAAAGCGTGAATCATATTGAGATGCATGCGGGCAGTAACTAATATCTACATGGAAACATTTATGAAAAATGAAGAGGGGTTGAGAAGTGTGGTGGCTTTTTTTGGTATTTGGTGCAGAATAACGGATAAGGATAGGAATGGGATTGGTGAAAGCGAGATTAATCGACTCCACGCGCTGTACGCCTAAGAATTTTGTGTCAATTCGAGATCCTAATTTGGTCCTGTCTTTCTAAACGAAGAAATAAATCTGCGAGAAGCGAACACTTTTTGAAAGTGACGCTACGATGATCTTGGGAACAAAAAATTTACCACCTAAAGCCGATGATGACGGCGTAGAGCTAACAAGTTCTCAATCGATGCAGATCATAAGAGACTGTAGGAATGGGAACTTACAGGAGGAAAGGATAGAGTTCGCATATGAGACCAAAAATGGAAGATGTGAGAGAGAGAGAAATAGCGAAATAGAAATAGCTTTATACGACACAGCGACAATCGAGTTTTAGAACTACGCCATCTGGAACAATGCCTGGGTCTCTGAAAATATGTATATTGATGCTTCAAACAAAGTCACGCACATCAAGTCACTGCTTTTTTTCTTATGTTTGTAACGTACAATCAGCAACTCGATCCAAAGTATAAAATCAAGCGGTATTCATTACCAACGTGTCAACCTATCAACTCATACACAACTCGTTAACAATGTAGCAATGCGGCTGCTCTTTCAATATAACGTTATATTTTTAAAGTATGAAAAGAGCAAATTAAAAGAGAGCAACCAAATAAGAATTAAGTTAGAAGAAAGCCTGTTGAGAAAATCGACTGGAATTATGGGATAATTTTCTATTGTATTTTTTTACACTGAACTAGTTTTAACTAAAATTTATGATTTGAATATCTGTCAAAATGAAACATTCTTTTACGAACTCCAGCAATAAAACCTTATTATCGTTTCCCCTGAGTAAAGAATTTCTCGTTGGAAGAATTAGCTTGAACAGACAAATATTAACCCAGTGGGCACGAAATTTGGCGACGTCATACGACATTTTTACGACATTGTAAAGACATCCTATGTCCACGTCGTTAAAATGTCTTTGCGATGTCGCAAAGAGATTTGACAATGTCTTTTCGGCATCGTAAAGACATCTTAACGACACAGACATAAGATGTCGTAAAGTTGTCGTAAAGACATCGTCAAATTTTGTGCCCACTGGGAAAGCAGCTGATTTGATGTCACTTTTCCTTTTCTTCATAGAAAACATGTATTCTATCATTACAATAAGTATAAAGTATTGTACTGACATTATATATATATCTAACATTCATACATAAGTCCGAAGTTTTTATGAATAACTGATTGCCATGGATAATCGGCGCTTGTACAAATCTACCTTACGGACAATTTGTATAGTGAGTTTACCATCTAGTAACACTTTCATAATCTGTGGTCGAGTAATCTATTTACAATGTACATAACATGTACATAGCACGAAGTAATATAAGGAGTATTCACTACGTGTGTGCCGTTGACAAAAAGTGGCCGCATGTTTCCCGACATTACTAGAATTAGTGGAACTAGCGCTCCTTACGTGAAAAACTTCAGAAATTATCGATTATCGATAATCGCGCGCGTAAAATCTTGACCAATGAGAGAATTTTTGAAGTTTTTCACGCATGGAGCGCTAGTTCCACTAATTCTTGTAATGTCGGAGAACATGCGGTCATTTGGGTGTACGGAGTGAATACTCCTTATCCTACTTCGTGGTACATAATCTGTGCTTCAACAACAGCCATGTTACTGTAGGGAATTACCATTGTCATAATTTATTATCTAGTTTCCCATCTAATATATTTTATATGCTTCGCGTCAACGGGTTGACCACGAAATAGTATAAAGAGACATATCAAAGTCATTGGAAATTTTGGAGCTTTCTGGAATAATTATTGGTGTCCTGCTAATTTCAGCGCTTTTGCGACCGCATTGTGTATTATTAATAGAAATTAGCAGGGGACCAATATTTATTCCGGAAAACTTCGATCAATCAGTCGGATTCCTCTGCCTTATATACGTATCCTTATACTACTTCGTGGGGTTAAATCTTTCTAGTCATCCCCACTCTTTGTACTTAACGACGCCATTTTGCCTCGTTTACTTGGTAACGGGCCATAGTAGGAACAAGACGCGTATCTTCTCTGTGCGTGCAATGCACATGTCTTACAATAAACTAGACTGTGACTAACTGTAATGCTGAACTTATTTCTGATACTAGACCTGATCTAGAACATTAATGAAAAATAATTAGTGGGCATACATACTTCCTACATTGGAAAATGGCATCGCTAAGTACAAAGAGTGGGGATGACTAGAGAGTGTTTAACCGTTGACGCGGAGCAAAAAATATATAAGATGGCAAACTCGATGATAAATTATGACAATGGTAATTCCCTACATTACATCTCTCTTGTGGCGATCAGCCTCCTTGTGGCACAGTCGTGTTTTGACAAAGAGTGTATTTTTATAAGTGACGCGCTAAGTTATTTAACCTAACTCATTGTGGGTTAGTGGGAATCCCTAAAGTGACTTTATGTATAATAACAAATACATAGTTATTCTCCAAGTGCTAAAAGGAAAAGAGACATCTACTATGAACTTTGTCTAAAGTTTTATTATGAATATATCCAGTAGGGTTGATTTCATCAACAGGGACAAAACGAAAACAGAAAAAAAATCAGTATCATCCATAAGCGGTTTGTTAAGACGAAAGCAAATAGCTTTCTGGAGGCATCAGTCGTAATCATTTGGAATCTCGCCCTAACCGTGTACTTGCAAAGTGGCTTCGTGCACTGCTTTTCCTGACGGATTGCTAGCAACACACGCGTAAGTCCCACCGTGGTCCGGTGTTACAGTTTCAATGAGTAGAACACTAGTTCGTGGTCCTAGTTCTCCAATGCTGTACCCCATGATTTCTAACAAAGGGTTGCCTTGGAATGTCCAGCTGAAGTTTAACGGTAGATCGCCGACAGGTACCATACAAGGTAATTGAGCCGCTTGTCCCGCATAAATCGGTTGCTCTCCAAAATTGAATGGATTAATACGTGGTTGCACTGAAACGCAATGAAGGAGCTACCAAATACGAAAGGATCAACAATTAACCGGCAAAAATAGTTGAAAAAGGAAGCCCCTCAAAGCAATAATCTGATTTGTCTTTCATTTAAAAATGTTTTCTTTCAGTCGCTTTTGTTAACTTGAGCTTTAATTTTTATAGAAAAGATAAAAAAGGAGGTAGGATTGGATATGGATATAAATCAGTACTTAGAAGTACAACTAATCAACTATACTTGGATTCGCATAGAAATATAGACCAAAAATGTTTCGCCAGATAAATGCGCTGATACTCAAACTAGCATCCTACTAACTTATTATATACCTGAAGTTTAAAAAAGAAAATACTTAATGCAATTTATGGAAGATGTAGGTAACAGTATCAATTAGAGAGTTCAAGATACAAATTTTATAACCGAGGAGAGAAAGAATAATCAACACATTAGCGTCACAATACTGCCAACGTAAACTATTCTGCAGATTAAAGAAAATGTTCCCCTTTTTAAACAAACCAATTTTCACAGGTTCATCTAAATATTAATGTAGCCAAAACTAAATAGTAATGACTCTCACTCATAAGTTATTTTTATCAAACTAGTTCACTCTTGGTTTGTTTAGCAGAGATTCTCATATTTCACGACAAAGATTGATTCTTGAAAACTTTCAGCAGATATACCGTTAACTTTGAGATGAGCACTATGTCTAGCTCGACCGGCAACATTGTCGGCTACGCAAGCGTACTCCCCAGCATGTTCGCCTCTGACGGAGGGTATTGTCAGGGAGGAGACTCTGTTCCCCATTGCTGTGATCTCCACTTGATCACCTATTTCTATATTTCGCCCTTTGAACAACCACTGGAGCGCAATAGGCGTATCGCCCTTTAAGACTGTACAATGAACAATTATCAGATCTCCGGTGTTCGTACTCTCGTGAAAGTTGAACGGCTGCAAGTGCGGTGGGACTATAGAGATGGAAAACAGAAAAAATAGTAGTGTGAAAAGAGATGATTCTTCTCTCAAAAGAATCTCTTTCTGAAGGGAAGTTCACATATCTGTGAAATTTTGGTTATTTATATACACCTGAAGTCAATTTCTTACACTTTAAGTGAAATCTGTGTCATATTTATACTTCAGTGCATTCGTATCCGAAAAGAAAAATAAACCATATATACATCCTCTATGATACATATGCCACGATATCAAATTATGCAAACTCAATAGTTGCTTCGAGAAAGTGGAGGAAGTCGGGGGAAAGGATGAAGCATTGGACATAAGGTATGAAAGTCCAAAGTACTTAAGGAGATGAAATTAAGCACCGTTGACTATAAGTTCTGATGACAGTTCATGTCTTCCAGCAATATTTTCCGCAACACAAGTATAAATCCCGGCATGAGAGGCTTGAACTGATCCTATGCTTAATATTGCACCGCGTCCCCCGAGATCCAAGATGGAAATTCCGGAATGTGGTGAAATAACATGATTGTTTAAAGTCCAACGTAGCTTTAATGGTTGATCTCCTTCCACAACAGCGCAAGGTACTGTTACAACTTGACCGGAGTTAAGTGGTTCCTTACCAAAATCGAAGGGCAACAACTTTGGCATTACTAGAAATAAAAATCATCTAATATCACAAACTGAAGCTGTATAGAAACATCCTTGTTTTCCAGAACTGATGTGAAGATCTATACCAAAATACATCATAAAACATACGGATATTTAAACGTAAAAGACTAAAAGAAAGCAGATGGAACAGAAAGAGTAGTAGAAAGTGTATGTTGAGAAAGGAAATAGGGAAATGGAATGGACATTTGGCTCCATAAGTAAGTACCATTCACGGTGAGTACGGCAGATCGTGTTGTCGATCCAGCGTTGTTTGAAGCAACACAAGTATATTCGCCAGCATGTTTTGCTGCAACTGACTCTATGGATAATTGTTTAGCTCGTTTACCATAATCTGACACGATTACGTCCGCTTGACTTGGTTCTATTATACGACCTTGAAACATCCATTCTATTTCTAGAGGAATATCCCCTTTCATCACAGCACATTGTATTAAAATTATGTCACCAGCATTTACGGGTTCCTCTCCGAAAGCAAAAGGGGCTATCTGCGGTGCAACTGCGATAAGAATAGTAAAAATTGTTGAATCACACAATCACAAGATCGGCATTAATTATAATGAAATATCGTTTCACCCTAACAAAAATATTCAGCAGCTAACGAATGGTGATTTGTTTCTCCTGAGGATCTAGGCATTGAAATTGATTTTAAAAATGTGAATGTAATAATGACCTTAGTTGTTCGTAAAAGAAGGCATGGATTAACTAGGATTAGGACTTGTGAACTAGATACATAGGTAAATGCGACGAAGGTTATGAAGATTTACAAAAACTACAGTTAGTACCATTGACTTCAAGCACTGCTGTTCGCGAAATTGATCCAGCGACATTTGATGCAACGCAGGTGTATTCCCCGGCATGCCTAGCCGCAACAGTCTCGATGGTCAATTGTTTAACTCGTTTTCCAGAATCAGAGACTACTACATTATGCATATCAGATTCTATTGGACGGCCTTCAAACATCCAAGTAATTTCCAATGGAAAATCGCCTTTGGTCACAGAGCATTGAATTAATGCAACATCGCCGGCGTTTACAGGTCCATCGAAAGTAAATGGCGCTATTTGTGGCGATACTATGAAAAGAAAAGTAGAAGACACTAATTGTTTGCGCTAATTTGCATGTTGTCAACATGTAACTGAAGTATCATAATATCTAATAATTTGATAATCTAGGTTTTTTGGCTAATTGGAGCTGCCGCAATAAATGATCGATATTACCAACGACGTCCAAAGAATAGTATTCCCAGATTGTATTTGAAGGATGTTTGTCTATGGAGGATTGGGAGGAAAGAAATAATATTGGAGAGTATGGCAAATACCATTAACTTCGAGTATGCTTGATCGGGAGACTGATCCAGCAACGTTTGTTGCCACACAAGTGTATTCTCCGGCGTGTCGAGCTGATACAGTTTCGATGGTTAATTGTTTCGCACGTTTCCCAGAATCAGATACTGCCATGTCAAGTTCGTTTGATCGAATCTCACGATCTCCAAACATCCAGATGATCTCCAGAGGGAAATCTCCTTTTATGACGGCACATTGTGCCATTGCTACCTCACCTGCATTAATCGGTTGCTCTCCAAACGAAAAGGGTGCAATTTGTGGTGCAACTAGGGCAAGCAAACATATCGAAAATGACACTTCTTTTGATACTTGGTTCTTAACATCCATTCGACAAACTATCAGTGATTAATTCTTAGAATTAAAATTCTTAGAAACTTCTTAGAATTCTACATCTTCGTGTGGTGATTATTCCTAGCCTTCTACATTCTTATTTGACTATCAGGTGAAATGCGAAAATAATTCAAGACGAATTGCGCATAAGTTCAGGACCTTAACTTTGAAACATTCTAAACAGTTTAAATTCGAAACATGACAACTCTACAACACTAACAGAAAGTAGGATAAATCGGATTGTGATCGGAGTTGAATATATAAGGAAGTTTAAGAGCGACCATTAACGCATGCGGTGTTTATGTACCATTAACTTTAAGCACAGATGATCGTGCCACCGATCCGGCGACGTTGGATGCAATACACGTGTATTCTCCTGCGTGCCTAGCGGCAACAGCCTCAATGGTTAAATGTTTAAGGCGCTTTCCCGATCCAGATATAATTACGTCTGTGCGCTCGGATTCTATTGGTCGACCCTCAAACATCCAAGTTATATCTAAAGGTAAATCTCCCTGTATCACTGCACACTGAACTGAAGCCATGTTGCCGGCATTCGCAGGCTCTTCACCAAACGAAAACGGTGACAATTCGGGTGCAACTGGGAAAAAAGAATCCTAGATACTAATGATCTTCAACGAGTTAATCAATAAATTGTGTAAAGTAGTCAAAGATATTGCGAGTATCAACTGTATACATTCTCACCGTATTTGCAGTGTAAGGTTAGGAAAGGTTGTCTTTATGAAGATAAATACAGCATGCAAAACATAACGCTGGGATGAACAAAATAATGTCCTAAGGAACAAAATTTAAAAAAATTTTAAACAGTCATAATTCTGAGGATTGCAGGTACCATTGACTATAAGCATAGCTGATCTAGAAACCGACCCAGGTTCGTTTGAAGCAACGCACGTGTACTCTCCGGCATGCCTAGCTGCGACCGCTTCGATAGTCAATTGTTTAATCCGTTTTCCGATAGTCGATATGAGTATGTCGTTACGATCAGAATCTATTGCTTGCCCCTTAAACATCCATGTTATGTCTAACGGTAGGTCTCCTTCGATCACAACACATTGCACTGAGGCCGTATTCCCCGCATTAGCAGGTTCTCCACCAAAAGTGAATTGTGCTAGTTGCGGTGCGACTATGGAAAAGAAGGATAGCCATATAGGTATATATATTGGCTGCAGAAATAAAGTAACGAAATCTCCGGAACTGAAAAACACCTATACCAAATGCTTTACGCCCTTTGTGTTTTAATCTAGGAGTGGAAATAGGAAAAGTTGGTGTTTTCATTTTGAAAATAAAACTTGTCAGGCAGAATGGTTTAGGTAAGGAATGAATGTACCGTTGACATCGAGAACAGCTGATCGCGATACAGAGCCAGCTGCATTAAAAGCCACGCACGTATATTCGCCGGCATGCCTGGCACCAACAGCTTCTACTGTTAACTGTGTAAGACGTTTTCCTAAGCTAGATACAATCATATCTCCTTGATTAGATTGTATCGGTTGACCCGCAAACAACCAAGTAACTTCGAGAGGTATGTCTCCCTTTATGACAGCACATTGCACTGATGCCATATCGCCCGCGTTTGCAGGTTCCTCTCCGAAAGAAAACGGTGATATTTGTGGAGCAACTGTTAAAAAAACAAGACGCTAACTAGAAACTAATTACGTAATTCATTACTGAACTTTCAATAGTAATCCGACATAGGTTACACAATAAATTGCATAGGATGAACTGAAGCAATGGCAAAGCAGGATAAGGTGCTAAAAGGGGTAAAATTACAAGTCATTAAAATACCATTTACGTCTAATATGGCTGATCGTGAAACTGATCCAGCTGCGTTGGAGGCCACACATGTGTACTCTCCAGCATTTCTTGACGCAACAGCCTCAATGGTCAATTGTTTAATACGTTTTCCAGAACTTGATACCACCAAGTCCACTTGATTAGAATTTATTGCTTTATCCGCAAACATCCAAGTAATTTCTAGAGGCAAGTCCCCTTTCAGCACAGCACATTGTACTGACGCAATTTCACCCGCATTAACGGGTTCTTCTCCAAAGGAAAATGATGCTATTTGTGGCGCAACTATAAAATAAAGAAATGGATTCTAACCACAGGTCTTCTACTGAAATTAAATTGTTTATCCCCAACTATATAATCATCCTGAACTCTGATAAAGAAATTGTGTAAATTACATCACCTTGAATCGGGAGGAGAAATTTTTAAAAAGGCTGAGGATGGAATATAAGGTAAACGAGCACAAGAAATCAAGCTGATCAATACCATTGACTTCAAGCACAGCTGTTTGGGAAACAGAACCAGCTGCGTTAGAAGCCACACATGTGTATTCTCCAGCATGTCTGGCTGCAACAGCTTCGATGGTTAATTGTTTCAGTCGTTTTCCGGAACCAGATATGACCATATCTTGTTGAATTACTTCTATTTCATGATCTCCAAACATCCAACTTATGTCTAGAGGTAAATCTCCTTTTATTACACCACAAGATACTGATGCCATGTCACCCGCATTGGCGGGTTCCACTCCAAACGAGAATTGTGCTATTTGTGGTGCGACTAAAACGTAAAGTTAAAAGATTTCTAGGAAATATTAATCTCAAAAAAAGTTGATCATGCCATATTGTAATCACCCGTCAGGGAGCCAATTTGAAGTATTGATGGAATGAGACAAGGAAGAACATTGGAATATCAGTTATCGTTAATAAAGTGAGTATACTTTGTAAGGTAAAAAAGTAACGTTAATTTCGTATGCAACAGAATGCGAAACGAAACCGGCTACGTCAGATGAAATGTATGTGTATTATTGGGATGTCTTGTGCCACGGTTTCTGTAGTCAGTTGTTTGATATACTTTCCAGAATTACGGACGACCATATCTTCCTGATTAGATTGTACTGGATGACATTCAAATATGAGGCGATATCTATGGTATGTTAATTCAGCTTCGCTGTTTCGTTCATTATATATGAGTAGGACCCTCGAGTGGAGTCGACAAATGGAGATTTATTTCATAGATATTTTACAAGACTAATTGAGAAATGAAATTTTAACATAGGAAAGTGGTTCGTGTAAGGGAAGATTTTAGAAAGAGGGATAAACTGTCAAGTTAATTAGATACCGTTGACTTCTAGGACAGCTGTTTGAGAAACAGAACCAGCTGCGTTGGAAGCCACACATGCATACTCTCCAGCATGTCTGGCTGCAACTGCTTCGACGGTTAATTGTTTAAGCCTCTTTCCAATAGTAGATATAAGTATATCTTGTTGATCTACTCCTATTTCCTGACCTCGAAATATCCAAGTTATGTCAAGAGGTAAATCTCCTTTTATTACAGCACATTGTACTGATGCCATGTCACCAGAATTGGCGGGTTCTCCTCCAAATGAGAATTGTGCTATTTGTGGTGCAACTAAACATTAAAATTAAAGGATCTGTAACGAACATTTATCTGAAGAAACAGAACTTTGATCGATTCATAAAACACGAACTGAATGACATACATCTTTTTCCTGTGTGAAGCAGAAAAATTATGTTTAGTTGTTTTATAACCAAATGCTACGATAAATAAGATATTTTCTCATAAAAATTTCATAAAAAAAAAAAATAAAATAATTTTTTGAATCAATTTTTTCAAGAAAATTATGAAAATCATCCTACGTGGAGCCAATTGTAAATTGATGGGGAGACTTAAGGAAGGATTTTGGGATGTAAATTATAGTGAGAAAGGTGAAAATAGTTTATAAGGTACAAAAGTACCATTCACTTCAAGTGCTGCCGAATGCGAAACGGAACCAGCCATATTTGATGCCACGCATGTATACTCTCCAGCATGTCTTGCTGAAACGGCATCTATAGTCAGGTGTTTGGCGCGTTTTCCGGAATGAGATACAATCATATCTTCTTGATCAGATTGTATTGGATGACCTTCAAATATCCATTCGATATCCAAAGGAAAATCTCCTTTCGTTACTGTACACTGCACCGACACTGTGTCACCTGCATTCACAGGCTCTTCTCCAAATGCAAACAGTGCTATTTGGGGAGCAACTACGAACAGAAACGGAAATAATGCAAGTAATGACTTCTAGAATGTGAACAATTACAAAATTGTCACTAAAGCTTTACGACATCAACACGGAAGAGTTTATTCGCCAAGCTATTCACATAGTTCTGTAGAATATTGAACACCTTGATGGATGGGACAATAATCTAATTGTTTATCCTATTTGTCAAACGCACTGCTTCGCTGACTATTCCTTTCAGAGTATTTAAGCAGGACTCGCGAGAGTAGTCGAAAAATGGAGATTCATTTCTCTAGAAGATATTTTAGTAGATTTAAATAACGTAACTCTAAATGCGCTAATTGCGGAACGTAATCTCGACATAGGAAAGTGTTTCGTCTAAGGAAGAGAAAGAGGGATAAACAGTCCAGTTAATTAGATACCATTAACTTCTAGGACAGCTGTTTGGGAAACAGAACCAGCTGCGTTGGAAGCCACACACGTGTATTCTCCAGCATGTCTGGCTGCAACTGCTTCAATGGTCAATTGCTTAACCCGCTGCCCGGAGCCTGATATGACCGTATCTTGTTGATTTACTATTTCGTGATCTCCAAACATCCAAGTTATGTCTAGAGGTAAATCTCCTTTTATTACAGCACATTGTACTGATGTCAAATCACCGGCATTGGCGGCTTCTCCAAATGAAAATTGTGCTAGTTGTGGTGCGACTATAAAATAAAATTAAACGGTCTCTAACAAATATTTATCACAGAAATTGGAATTTCGATCCATTCATAGACGAAAATAGTAAGTCATATACTTTTTTCGAAAGTGACATAGAGAATATGACATATAGTCTTTCTTCAACATCTTTAACTGCACAATTATCAAAGTATGAAAAAAGACACTGTTCCTTCTAGGATTTCTGAATATAATTTTTTGTCGACGTGGAGCCAATTTTAAGTGCTTATGGGAAAATTTAAGGAGGATATTGGGAAATAATGAATATTTAAAATAATGAAAACAGATGATAAGGTACAAAAGTACCATTAACTTCAAGTGCCGCTGAATGCGATACGGAACCAGCCACATTTGATGCCACGCATGTGTACTCTCCGGCATGTCTTGCTGACACGGCTTCTATAGTTAGCTGTTTTACGCGTTTTCCAGAATTAGACACAATCATATCTTCCCGATCAGATTGTATTGGATGACCTTCAAATATCCAAGCAATATCCAGAGGGAAATCTCCTTTAGTTACTGTACACTGCACCGATACTGTATCACCTGCATTTGCTGGCTCTTCTCCAAATGCGAACAGTGCTATTTGGGGAGTAACTATGAACAGAAATGGAAATAATCCGAGTAGAGACATCCTGAGTGGGGAAAGATTATAAAATCGTCCCTAACACCTAAAAATTTCGATAGAAAGGTTTCTTCTCAAAACAATGGTAAATTATCATCATTTTTTGATCAATATTACAACAAAATTGTAACATCAATTCAATTAATTGAAACAAAATGGAATATTGAAGACCATAACTATCAGACAATCATCCTAATATGTAAAACCGTTGTACACGTAAAGGGTTTTTCTACATATTCTTTAACTTATTTATTAAACGCATCAAACTGACATTACTTCACTGACTATTTCTTTCAAAGTATTATATATGAGAAGGACCCGCAAGAAGAATTGAAAAATGGAAATTCATTTCCTCGCTGATATTTAAAAGGTTTAATTAATGTAACTTCAACCACGTTGAATAAAGAACGAAATCTTGACATAGGAAAGTGGTAAGTGTAAGGAACGGAAAGAGGGACAAACTCTGCAGATAATTAGGTACCATTGACTTCAAGCACAGCAGTTTGGGAAACTGAACCAGCTGCATTGGAAGCCACACACGTGTATTCTCCAGCATGTCTGGCTGCAACTGCCTCAATGGTTAATTGTTTAAGCCGCTGTCCGGAACCTGATATGACCATATCTTGTTGATCTACTCCTATTTCTCGATCTCCAAACATCCAAGTTATGTCTAGAGGTAAATCTCCTTTTATTACAGCACATTGTACTGATGCCATGTCACCTGCATTTGCGGCTTCTCCTCCAAAGGAGAATTGTGCTATTTGAGGTGCGACTAGAAGGTAAAATTAAAGAATCTCTAGCAAATATTTAAGCAAAAATGAAACTTCGACTGAATAATATGACGGAAAGTGTGAGCTCTCTCCCGGTGAATACTCATGAGTTCTTCACTATGATTAGACGCATCTAACATCGATGAAATGGCAATTCATAGGCGCACATATAATTGTCATTTCGCGCATTTAGAAATATTGTTCTGAGGTGTAAGATTTGCGTAATCATAGGCGCACTAATGGTTATGAACATCAAATGTGAATGTTAACTCCAGGAACACTTGCAGTTACCATCTCTCACCAGAGACCGACATTACCGACACACCGAGGTTTCATAGTTTACCGCCGTTCACCGCCGATCGATACTGATTCTCTTGTTTAGTAAATTTCGGCCGTCATAGAGAAATGTAAAATAATGGAATTGATTCACACCCGTCAAGCGCAACTGAGGATGTGAATCTAGCAGATATAAATATCAATTTTAGGCGCACCTAATCTTGAATATTTATCCGCGAACTAGAGATAGACGACCGACCCTTACGCGTTTATCCTGATTGTCAACTTCTCTCACCGCTTTACCGTTTTTACCGCAGAGGGGCAGACTTAAAGTTCGAATACGTATTCCGTTAAGTTCATCTGTTTGTCTAGTTCATATCCGAACTCTATTCTTTAACATTTCTCAATACACCATCTTATTACCGCGTTTCAATAGTTTCTAATTTAGATTTGTAACTTATAGGAAAAATATACTTTCTTTATATTTTGTCACTAGAAAAAAGATCTGTTTTCAATTGTCTTTAAAATCCCCGACCCTGGGTGACAGAAACACCCGGTGAGACAATTATTTAAGGGGGGGGGGGTACAGATCGTTACAAAATATATAATTTATTTCCACATGACGTAGAGAACATCATATGTAGTCGTTCAGTGACAAAGCACTGTGATGAATTAGTATTTACCCGTAAAAACGTCACCGTGATATAATGTAAAACTTTAAAAAAAAACATAGTTTCTTCTAAGATTTCTGACGGACGTGGAGCCAATGTTAAGTGTTGATGGAAAGAATCAAGGAAGGCCTTTGGGAGATCAGTAAGATTTAAGAAACTTAGTATAGTTTACAAGATACAAATGTACCATTAACTTCCAGGGTGGCTGAATGCGAAATGGAACCAGCTAAATTTGATGCCACGCATGTGTACTCTCCAGCATGTCTTGCTGCCACGGATTCTATAGTTAATTGTTTGATACGCTTTCCAGAATTAGATACAACCATATCTTCTCGATCAGATTGTATTGGACGACCTTCAAACATCCAGGCGATATCCAAAGGAAAATCTCCTTTAGATACAGTGCACTGTACCGACACTGTATCACCTGCATTTGCAGGCTCTTCTCCAAACGAAAAGAATGCTATTTGGGGAGCAACTACGAAAAGAAACAGAAATAATACAAGAAAGACTTCTCGAATGCGAAGTAATGATAAAATTGTCACTAAACCTCTACAATTTTTCCTTGAAAAGGTGGTAAAGGTACCAAAGGTATAGATTATTGAAGATCATATTGTTTGAGATATCATTTGTCTTATTCGACAATCACACTAAACTAAAACACAAAAGGTTCATTTTCTTTCAGATGTTTCACAACTAACGATTAAAATTTAACTCTAAACGCGCATATGGAGAACTGGAATCACGAGAAAGGAAAGTGATACGTGTGAGGAACAAATAGGGGGATGAGCTCTCGAGATAATTAGGTACCATTGACGTTAAGTATGGCTGATCGCGAGATTGATCCCGCAAAATTTGATGCAATGCAGGAATATTCTCCGGCGTGTCTTGCACTAACAGCCTCAATAGTCAACTGTTTATGTCGTTTTCCGGAGTCAATCATAATTATGTCAGTTTGTTCAGATGTTATCGGACGACCATTGAACATCCAGGCTACTTCTAGAGGCAAGTCTCCCTTAGTTACAGCGCATTGAACTGACGCCATGTCTCCTGCATTTATCGGTTCCTCTCCGAAGGAAAATGGTGCAATTTGTGGTGAAACTGCGATAAAATACGAGTGGAATGAATTGAGAAATCAAAAACTTTAACGGAAAGTATGAGTACCTCGACGTTGATTTGGAATGAAAGGAGGAGATAAAGAGGATTTTATATTACAGAAATAAAAAATTGATAGGTGCAATAGCTATGAGCAGTGTACCATTCACTGATAAAACTGCAGATCGGCTGACAGATCCTGCCAAATTACTGGCCACGCAAGTATATTCGCCAGCATGACGCGCAGTTACAGAGTCAATACTAAGAAGTGAAATCTTTTGTCCCGTTCTTGATATTGATATGTCTGAGTGAGTTTGAGGTGTTATCTGTTCACTGTTTAGACTCCATGTTATCTCTATTGGACTATCCCCTTTTAATACACTACAAACCACGGAAATTTGTTCTCCCCAGTTTGCTGGCTCTTCCCCAATTGTAAATGGTGCTATTTGTGGTGCAACTGTAAGCAATCATTGATCATTTAGGACATTTGTATCATTTGTATATTTTGTACCATAATTGAAAGTTATCAACTCATAGAAAGATGAATAAATAAATACTAGCCTAACTTTTACAGAGATAGCGGATTACAATAATATATTTCAGTACAATACCTAATCAAAATAAAGTTTTTGAAAATTTCAGGTGAGTAAATCAAACATAAATATCAACATGAATATGATTACAAATATGAAAAGAGGATAGGAGTAAAGGAGAATTTTAAAGCGCAAAAGGACTAAAGCTTTTTCCCCTTTATACATTCAGTGCAAGGGCAGTTTAGAATTTTTTACTTTACGATGGTGCAGGATCATTATAATTACATCGTCATTAAAAAACGTTTATGAGCATAGTTTACTCGAATGAACGTGCACAAAGTCTATTCAATATTAGGTACCATTGACGGATAATATAGTAGAGTGACTGATGTTTCCGGCTCTGTTTTTTGCCACACACGTATATTCTCCTGCATGTCTCGCTGCGACAGATTCTACACTGATCGCGCTCATATGTTTATTAATTGAAGTTACTACTACGTCCGAATTTTGTGAATCTATTGGCTTACTGTTAAATAGCCAAATAATTTCAATGGGAAAATCGCCTTTCACAATTGAGCAAGTTGCTGACACAGTGTCACCCCAGTTTGCTGGGCCATCGCTGATAATAAATGGACCTATCTGTGGTGCGACTTAAACACAACAAAAATAAATAACAAATATTATTCTCTAGTCCGTTTACTTTGTTTATACTCTGGAAAAAACTAAAAATATATAAAAAGATATGATACGATGTTCAATAGAATTTTTTATATTATCTTCTGTGACGTTGTATATTTTACAACGTACATTAGAATTATTAAAATTTAAAATGTTTAGCAGAGACTCAAAATTACTGTCTGCGACAGTATAATTACTATTCACCGTCAATCAGGAAACGTCAAACCATGGGCAATAACATAAATCATTATCACACTTATTCTAATCACATTCGCACTCTTTACTTTTGTTTCATATCGGATCATGAGCCTAAGAGGCTCAGATTCATCACTTTCATACATTCGATGATGGCATCGTCGAGAAGGTCTGAAGAGAACCCTGATCAAAGTGCATGGATGTAATTTCTATGCACACAAAACGACCAGGAGGATGATATCGTACCTGACAAAATGACCTGTTGAAACTGGCTAATTAGGATTCAGTATGCCTGTCACCATCTACGGAGCTGACCGCCCAACTGTATCGTCGGTTCATCAGGGAATCATCAATTCAATTATTATCTAAGTAACGTTAAGTAGTATCGCGTTATTGGCGCTGCTCTTTTCAGGATCACTGGTCATGAGGCCGGAAGCGTACGCTCCTTGCGTTAGTCTCTGCTCAACGTTCAACTCGTAAAGTCACTTTTCTAATTCACTCTCTGCTTTGTAACTTCAAGTCATTATTTTAATAACTTAGATTCAATAGTCTTTCTGCTCAAGTTTAATAAGCAATTCAGTTTTTAAATTGATTCATTTTACATTCGGAGGTTTGTACAACGTGTAAGAGGCCAAGGCGATGCTTCAGTAAGCAACTCTGTAAAATAAATTGTTCGAACAATATTCGTTTAACTGATAACAATCTTTAGAGCGTGTGCTCGACAGTTAACAATGTTAATCGTCACTAATCGACGAATTAGTTCCTTCTTTCATGATGCAACTTACGTGAATTATATTTAATAACCATTTCGTCTTTTAACTATTTCTATTGTTCAAGTCATATTTAATGTTTCCGACTGTGATACTATTTTCCGAATGTAACTCATCTTTAAATTAAATAAACCATCAATTCATTCTTTTAAATCGGTGTTGCTTTTCCTTATCCACCCTTCTCCGCGATTGCTTAGCATTACTGTGTTAGCCTGGATAAATTAAAAACATGAATTAACATTTAAAATAAATTGATTACTTGAATTCTCTTTGCTATTTTTTATACAAATTAGCTGGCGCTCAACTTACTTAAAATAAACCTAATTCAGTAGCTTGAAACTTTAGTAACTTCTTGTAATTTATAAAAATAACCGGTAATATTGTAAAACCTATTATATTTAACAACCATTCCTTGATAGATGAGAAACAAAAACGATTACATCTCAGTGTTATGGAATAAAAGGAAACGAATGTTATTGTCGGGGAAATATGGAGGGTTTTCTACTTCTATGAAAGAATCAGTCACCAATTATGATTAACAGTTTATACCATTGACCGATAATTCTGCAGATCGGCTGACGGAGCCTGCCATATTGCTAGCCACGCATGTGTATTCCCCGGCGTGACGCGCAGTTACAGAGTCAATGCTTAGGAGTGAAATCATTTTTCCGGTTCTTGATATTGTTATGTCAGGGTGAGTCTCGAGGGTTATCTGTTCGCTGTTTAAACTCCATGTTATTTCAATTGGTCGATCCCCTTTCAAAACACTGCACATCACCGAAATTTGTTCTCCCCAGTTTGCCGGTGCATCTCCGATTGTAAAGGGGGCTATTTGAGGAGCAACTGTAATCCAATAAATCGATGAGAAATATAAAATCCAATCTAAACGTTTTCTTGGAATTGGAAGACACATTCTCCAGAGTGAATTATGTAATCACTTTAAAGTCGTAAAAAGAATTGGAAAGTCCTTTATGTGGAAATATCTCACAAACTAAAGGTTTTCTTTGAAGAATAAGAATTTAGATACGAGGACAAATATTTGACACGTTACCGTTAATTGTAAGCAAGAAGTAAAGACAAAATTGGATTCGACGTCGAGTCTCATGGAACACCTGAGATGGTGGAAGATGCAATTGGAGCAAAAGGATTGGAAAAGGAATTGTATTCGTAACGAGTGATAATAAAAAAGACACTAGTATTCATTGATCTTTTACCATTTACAGCAAGAGTGACAGTGTGACTTGTCGCTCCAGCCTCGTTTGACGCAGTGCACGTGTATTCACCCGCATGTCCAGCATTTATCGGATCAATTTCCAATACGCTGAGTTTTTTGCTTAACGACAATGTTACACCCGACTTGGTTCGGGATGACAGAGGATTTCCATTAAATGCCCAAGACAGTTCCAACGGTTGATCACCCTTGGAAACAGAACAAGTTGCGGAAACGGCATCTCCCGAATTCACGGGTTCATTGCCAAAAGTGAAGGGGACAATCTGTGGCGCAACTAAAAACCCAATATGTTTTTGAAACATTTTTGCGGTAGAGGTAGGATTTAGTGGAAAGGGAAATCTGGAATATAGAAATATACAAAGCTTGATATCCTCCGACATGAATGATGCGACTACAAATAACAGTTCTGTATCTATCAAAAGTGTCATAATATTATTATCAAAATGTTATTATAACACACATGTGCAATACGGTATTCGAATAAACGTGCACAAAATTGAGAGGAATTTAGGTACCATTGACTGTCAAAATCGCCGAATGACTGACATTCCCTGCTTTGTTTTTTGCCACGCACGTATATTCCCCTGCATGCCTAGCTGCGACAGATTCTATACTGATCGCGCTCATGTGTTTACTTATCGAAGTTATCTGGATATCTGGATTTTGTAAACCAACGCTCTCTCCATTGAAGAGCCAAATAATTTCCACGGGTAAATCGCCTTTGATTATTGAACATGCAGCTGATATAGTATCACCCCAGTTTGCAGGACCATCACTTATAGCAAACGGACCTATTTGTGGAGCAACTTGAACAAAAAAGGAAGTAATTATTCCTCTGCATGTGAACTTATTATTCCTCTTCATGTGTTGTCTTACACATGAAGCCATGGACAATACCTGAGTTGTTGAAAACGATTTCCTATATCGACTAATTCAGCCTACCTAGCCTGTATCCCACTATACCCCCACCCCTAGCGTACCGTCAACCATCTTGAATCAGAGCGTATAAATCCAGCTGCACGACGCTCAGACCTCACTTCTAAGTCTAGTCGAATGCGACCGATAGACTAGTTCGGCCAGCTCTCGTCCGATGAAACTTGGAGGGATTTTTGCTATGCTTCGGCGCACCTATCATAGCCAAAGTCGTCAGGAATGGCAAGGTTTAGGTGCATCTATGCTTGTCATTCCTACAAGTTCTTCTCTTCGATAAGGATTATCAATGTTCAGACGCACCTGTCATTGTCAATTCAAAAGTCGTAAGAATAGCAATGTTTAGGCGCACCTATCATTGACATTTCGCGCAGTCTCCGATACTACCGACCGGATAACACTTATTTGCATTCCGTTTCCGTAAAATAAATACTGTAACTTTTCCGACATACCGAAACACATTAGTACTCATTACTAGCTTCCTAACATAGCAATGTAAAAGTGGTAGAGAAATAAATGATTTCTATATTTTTGTTACTTAGCGATCTGTTCTTATTCGTCTTTAAAAATACCTAAACCCTGGATATCTGAAGCGTCCGGAGACCAATTAACTCTGGGGGTAAAACAGATCATCACAAAGTTTTGGATATTTCCGTGACTAGAAGGTGGATATAGATATAATGGAGTCTAACATATTCAAAAGTTTACTAGTAAACATCTCCTTCAAGAAGACAACAATTTATACCATTTACAATCAAAGGAGCGGAATGACTCGTTCCTCCAGCTGCATTACTAGCACTGCAAGTATATTCTCCTGCATGGTTCGCTTTAACGACGTCAATTGTCAACAGACTGACTCTTTTAGTCGTTACTATTGAGATACCAGAATGATCGTGAGTTATTGGTACTCCGTTTAAAGACCATTCAATTTCAACAGGTTGGTCTCCTTTGATCATAGTGCAAGTCGCCGTGACTGTGTCACCCCAGTTTGCTGGTTTCTCTCTGATAATGAAAGGTGCTATCTGCGGCGCAACTTGTGAAAAAATAAATACAATCAAGACATCATTTCTCTGGACAAATTAGTATAGAGCTTACAATTTGCACCCGATTTATATTTTCTGCTATTTTTTTTTTTTAATTTAAAAGGAACTAAATTCTAGATCTGGTATCAATTCTGTTATAAAAATGGCATCTATTTGTTTAAAGGTGGTCAAAAAGTGATTTTGTTTATAAAATTATTTATCAATAAAACAGTATACTAAAATTCCTATTTATGTCTTTGTTCAGGCATGGTCTGAAGTTGCCGTGATACGATTCCTTTAATCTACATGACGTAAATAGTCAGGGCCGTACGAACGAGCGGAGCTCTCTCCCTGGTTCTCGAAACTTATATCAAAGATTATGAGCGATGAAAATTCTAGGAAAGACATAAATTGAATGGACATCAATGGGAATTTCAGTGTATTGCTTACTGATAAAATACCGTAAGTATTATTTCTAGAATTATTTTAGAGGTAAATTGTCCAATGTTGAAGTATGTTTGCCTTATACGTACGTATGTTTCTTTACACCCAAGAGATGTTTTTTATTAGGGACATGAAGGGTAACTGCTTAGAACAAGATAATTTTCTATCTATTAATTATTAAGAGATGAATATTATCGGCATCATCGGAAACAAGGTGCCAATGTGGGGAGAAAGTAGGAGAAATTGATGACTGGAGAGAATGATATCAAATGAAATTGGATGGAAAGTGCGCTAATGTGCTGCTGTACAATACATCACGAAAAACAATAGTGCTGCAAGGCAGGGAGGAGAATGTTACTGTACGTAGACCTCAGAACAATAAACTTCACTTTTTATAAATTAATTATGTGATTTGAATCTCCCTGTTATTTCTACATAGAGTAACACTCTTATTTCAGCAAATTTTGTTTTTTCGTGAAGATATATGTACCGTTGACCTCAAGTTGGGCAGTATAGCTCGCAGTCCCTGCTTGATTCGTAGCAATACATGTGTAAGCGCCAGCGTGTTCTTTGTTGACAGAATCAATGGTTAGCAGACTATTTCTCTTGGTGGTAGATACTAAAAGTGGTGGTTGCACATCGCCATTGAAAGCTACTTGCTTGTTCCCGATAGATGCATTATTCAATGCCCACCTTATTTCCAGAGGAGTATCTCCGTTGACAACGGTGCACACAGCCGAAACTGAATCTCCCCAATTTACTGCCTTATCGGCCATTTCAAACGGAGCGATTCGTGGGGAAACTACGGACTCAGGAAAAGATAGCAGCTGTCTTAACCAGAGATTCACAAGGAAACCTTCCGAAGTGTCAAGAGCCGATTTCAATGAAACTGTGCTATGTTGTAGAGGACAAAAAAATAAGAGACACGTATTTTTTTTTATCTGCCGAAACTCTTTGAAAGGGTTAAAACTACCCCCAAAGTTCAATCCCAAAAAGTTTTTTCATTATCTCTGTTTCTTTGCAAAATTTATTTTTCAAATCAATTGGAGATTGCTTGTTATTGAAAGGCGATATTAAATACAGCAGTTGATCTGCGAGGGTTGCATCCCTTATTTTTTACAAGGGTAAAAGTGATTCTTTTTAACTTTTGTCTCCATAAAAATTCTAAACATCATTAAATATTTATGAAAATAAATTTATTCTGAAG
>JAUEJJ010000004.1:12623510-12635400 GCA_032164275.1 Synergus coniferae | reverse complement strand
AATAACAAGCAATCTCCAATTGGTTTAAAAAAGAAATTTTGCATAGAAACAGAGATAACGTGAAAAAACTGTTTTTGAGGGTGAACTTTGAGGGTGATTTTAACTCCTTCAAAGTGTTTTTCGGCAGATAAAAAAATACGTATCTTAGTTTTTAGTCCTCTACAGCATAGCAAAGTTTCATTGAAATCGGCTCCTGACACTTCGAAAGGTTTCCTTGTCAGTTAATCGCTAATGAGATATACAGGAAAAGGATGGTCATGTATAATAAAATACTGTTTGTCAAATGTTATTACATGTAAGAAACTGTTAAAAAAATATATAAAATGTAGAAAAGGGAAATAAAAATCATTAAGAAGCGACGAAGCATTAAAAAAAATAGTCAGCTTGTCTTCAATTCATCGTAATATGTGTTAATAGGTTTTGAGGTGAAGTTGACAATGGCACATGCCATTCTTATCACTCGTAGTCTACGGGTTTCACAATAAATTACAGACACAATATAAAGAGACTTTTGAATGTATAAAAGCCGAAAGACAAAAAAAATCGTTGAATGCTCTACCATTGACTCTGAGGACTGCAACGTGACTATCTGATCCAGCGGCGTTTGTCACTGTGCATGTATAATTCCCAGCGTGCCTCGCTGCCACGCTATCAATACTCAAAAAACTGACTCGTCGGTCGCTTACGATATTTATGTCACTGTGGTTTGGTGACACAGGCTGATCATTAAACGACCAAGTTAATTTCACGGGAAAGTCACCCTTGACAATAGTGCATGTCACAGAAAGCATCTCTCCTGAATTGAGAGGTTCATCGCCAAATGAGAACTGAAGAATTTGTGGTGCAACTGCATAACACAAATTTTTCCGATGAGTGCGATAAAGTAAAGTAAATGGAGAAAATAATAAGACTAAAAAGTTAGGCAATGCGCAGAGGGAAATTGTCAGGTAACAGGTAATTGAAAGGTAACAGTCAATGCAGAAGGGATGAATGAAACAGGAATACATAGGTGAGTATCAGTCGTAACGATGTACCGTTGACGGATAAAACGGTAGAATGAGTGGCAGCGCCAGCACGATTGGACGCCATACAGATGTATTGTCCGGCATGTCTAGCCGTCACTGACTCAATAGTCAGAACGCTGTTTTTGCGGTTTGTGCTCGCAACAACTATATCTGCCTCTTGATGGCTCTCGATCGGTGTTCCGTTAAAACTCCAGGAAATCTCTAGTGGGAGGTCTCCCTTTATTGCCGAACAGGTTACTGATACTAAATCCCCACTGTTGGCGGGTTCTTTACCAAACGAGAAAGGCAGTATCTGCGGAGCAACTGATAGACGACAGAGAACAATATTTATAGGAATGAGTTACATCTAATTCGAAATTTGGTATGGCGGTGACGAAGAAAGATTCATGGTCGTAGATGTCGGACACGGATTGGCAAAAATTTAATTAAAAGTCCGGTTCATTTCACTGGATATTATGTCTTCGGTTGACTGAGTTGAATTGAGTCTCATAATTTCATTTTCATAAGTTCATTGCGTGGATTCAGGACAAACAAGGAGAGGGAATGCATATATTGTTATAAAAGACATAGAGTGAACGATTAAATACCATTGACGGAGAGAGTAGTCGAATGGCTAACAGATCCGGCGAGATTTGAAGCGGAACACGAATATTCTCCAGCGTGTCTGGCCAAAGTTCCATCGATGCTTAAGGTACTCAGATGCTTATTGATTCTGTTTATTGTAATCCTCGAGTCTTTTGAAGAATCGATCGGAATTGAATTAAAAGCCCAAGAAATATCCATAGGCATGTCACCTTTTGAAACCGAACAAGCCACGGACACAGAGTCTCCCTCATTTGTTGTTTCAGTATTGAAGGCAATCGGTAAAAGTTGCGGGCCGACTGTCACCAAGAGGATATTTTTTAAGATTTAAGAGCATATTTTTGTTTTAGTTGTATTTCAACTTCTACAACCTCCAAACTGATTTTTATAGACCCATACTTTATTTGTAAATATGAAATAGCACACTTGGACTTAGTTGAAAAGCACTATTGAACATTATTCAATAATACTTGAGGATCTTAAAAATATGGTGGATTAGCAGAGAAGATCATTTTAAGTCGACTGGAGGATCATCACCGGGTCAAAAGGAGTAAACGATGTTCGTAACTATCAACGAATTGACATGGAAGAATTTGTGTTTCTGAAGACGTTTCTCAAGGAAAAGAGAAATAAAGTCAAGGTGAAAAATAAAATAACAATGGGATTTATGTAAAACAAACTGTACTCATAGTCGCCCAATGGATAAGTACTGCAAACCATTGACAGTGAGCAGCGTAGACTCAGATGCTGTTCCTGCCGCATTTTCGGAAGTGCAAATGTATTCTCCAGCGTGCCTCGCTTCGATGACAGGAATCATGAGCATGCTAATACGGTCCGCTACCTTCCTTGCTAGCACTCCCGAAGCACCACCCATTTCTTGTCCAGGATATGTCCAACGTATCTTCAGTGGTAAGTCTCCGGAAGGCACGGCGCACTGCAGATTCGCAAACTCACCCGCGTTCATTGGCACCTTTGTGAACGCGAATTTTTCTATCGTGGGTAGCACTATGGAAAGCGAAGCTCAATACACTCAAATCTCGAAATACCGTCAGTTTCGGGTGTAGGGATCTACCATATCAGTATTTTTATATCGAGTTCCCATCTATGCGAACACATAGTTCATGATTGACTTTCGTAGTCACCCTCACCATTGTATCCGACAGACGCCATGTTCTCGTCAGTGATCTCAGATCTGAAACGGCATTCACTCCAATGCTATTACAGGTCTATGTCTGTGTGAAATGAGTAAGAGACGATAAGAGGAGAAATCGGTTGCGCGCGCAACCCAATCATGTATATCGTCTCCTACTCTTTTCACACGAACATAGACCTGTAATAGTATTGGAGTGAATACCGTTTCAGATCTGAGATCACTGGTTCTCATCCATTTGATTTGAAGGACTTTTTTGGAATTCTTTTTATTTAAGAGGAAAACAGGAAACTGTCTGTCATTCCTCTGCGGAAATAAACCTTCAATCTATTTTCGGAATCGTTTCCACGAGATAAACACTAATCAAATTGAGAAACGAACTTTTTCTTCATTGTAGTGTCAAATTCTAAAGCTTCTAGTTTATCGTCACTAATTTTCATTTGCACATTCGAGCTTTACAATAGATATTTGCGATATACGAAATAATTTACATTAACATGATTAACTGTGTCGAGGTTGCAGTTTTCATCGTCAGCTACCGCCATACCAACTTCTAAACTCTACAAATATTTAACCGGTGAGAGTAAAAAGAGAGCAGAGAAAGTTTTCTATCAACCGAGAGTAAGTTTAGAAGTCTACAAATTACTTCCTAATTTCCAGAATTAAGGAAACAGGAGATTAAAACACAATTTTCAGTGACCTGGATTAGGACAAACTGAATTTCATGAAAAAATCAACGAGGTGAGAAACTGATTTTTAGACGAGGTTAGTGAAACTCGCTGACATTAGCGATCAGAAGATTCACAGAGAAACTGAAGCATAAGCACGTCGAGAACACCTCAAGTCCGCTTTGATTAAAACCTTTAAAATACGGTTATGAGAGCTAATCTGCAATCGACGATGTTACGAAGATGAGATTGATCGCGTGTGGCAGACGATAAGAAGCAAGCTATATATATCTTCTGCGTTGTGCTGCTTGGTACGAGATTTTTAAGGGGATACCTGTAAATGATAATTCTGGACCATATTCGAAAATACGAATGCCACATTTCACGCTGCTAGACACGTGATGCGTTCTGCTTGCAATCCAGCACAGACTGCTATAATCAAATTAATTACGCGCGTTTAAAACCTGAAAAGTCTGTACGAATAAAACTACCTTCAAAAAGGAGCACATTATCATCGTATCGATACACATTTCATATAATAACCTGTTGTCTGAAAAAATTATGGTAAAAGTTGTACATATTTATTAGCGTAAGTTTGATTAAATTTCTAGAGGAGGCACTCATTTTCAATATGAAAAAAAATCTGTTCCAAAAATTAATATGAGTTACATTGTGGTTATTCATTGAAAATTTTGAAAATTGAACAATTTTCTCATTTGAATGAGAAAATATGGTATTCCTCGGGAATTTTATTAACAATTACAGAGTGCCTACTCGTCCAGCTTTTCCGACGAATGGCATTAGCGATAAATTATAAATAAATTATAATTTACCCTGTGAAATTTGCTAGATTTCGGTATTTGTCCTAAAAAGCTGGACGATTAGTCACGGCTTAACAACTAAGCTTGACGAATGTTGAATGAAATAAAAGTGTTCACAAAATTAATATAAATGGCAGATATCATCAAATAAGCTTGAATTTCCAAATGTCTGATAATGTATTTCAGGAAGACAATGAGAGACCTAAATATTTTTTCAAGGCAAGCCAACCCTTAATATCAATCACCAATCCTTGTCTTTTAGAAAAAGACACATATTTTTTGTTTTTAAATAAAAAATTGGAACTTATTCCTCAGGACGTTTTTAATTATACATCAAAACTATTTGGTTCTGAAAAACAAAACAAGACTTGTTTATTTTCGAATAACTTAATTCAATGAAGTAAGTATTTTAATAAATATAAAATTGAGACACTTATTATACTAAAATACATCTGAAGTTAGAAAACAACAAAAAATAAATTTAAAAAAAAATTAGAAATTTTGTTTCTAAAATAAATCTTTTTAAGGTGTGCCTGTCTTAAAAAATATTTAGACTTTTTATTATTATCAGTTATTATCCTAAGGTATACAGAGTGCATACACCATTATTTTCGTTAGAACTAAATATCAAAAAATGTAAAAGGTACTACTTAAAACTTACATGTTAATTTCTCGCAAAAAGTAAAAAATGTAAGTCATTTATAAATGTGATTCTCTTAAAAAATTTTAAATCAAGGACAATACCCGATCCTTTTCGAGCACTTTAAATTCTAAATTAAAATAAATAAATATATAAATAAATGGGATCTGAAATCTCGAGAGCGCCCTTCTTCAAAAAATAAATTTGGCTGACATAATTAGGTGCGCAATTTTCAAATAAATACCATATGAGGTTTTGAGGCAAACAATTTTGTCACAAAAGTTCTTTTAAAATAAACTGACTTTAAAAATAATATAATAATATATAAATTTATAATAATATTATATTATATTCATATTTGCTCTTTACTTTACATGTGTTTATTTGAAAATTCTCTACTTATGTCATCCATCTTTATTTTTTTAACAATGGCGCCCTCAAGATTTTCGATTCCACTATGTTAATAGAAACGAAGCCTGATGAAATATCTGCCTTAGGGTGACGACCCACGGATTCGCAATGCATTGCGTTGTAATGAGAGTGAAAAAGACAAAAGTATACTTCTGTATCTTTCACTCTCATTACGACGCAACGCAAAACGCAAACATGGAACGCTACCCTTAAAGTAAATTATTGAAATTGATTGGAAGTTTGTAAACATTATGAAACTTACCCATGACTTGTACTTCGAGCATTCCTCTTGCACTGTATCCTTGAGCGTTGCGGGCGACACACGTGTATGTTGCTTGATCGCTTTGCCGCTCTACATTTTCGATGATTAAGGTTCCGTTGGGGAACACCTTCTGCTTTCTGTTGATCGGAAGCACTCTGGTGTCTCGTTCCCAGATGATGCTGTCTATTGGGTAACCAGCAACCGGACAAGTGACACGCAGCGTTTCACCAGCGACGATAGCTTTCTTATCCATGTGTCGGATGAATGGTAAGCCGTAAACGTTCAAACGCGCAGAGTGTTCTGTTGCACCCACCTGTTAACAAAAAGCGGCATACCAAAAAGATAGAAAGAGATAGATTGCAATAGACGAGAGGTAGAGAAGTGCGGATTGAAAGAGAGGTGAGAATGTGGATTGAAATGAAGCTAGAAAGGAATAGAGAACTGGAGATTGAAAAAGATTGCAAGGGATAGAAAAGAGGAGATTAAAAGAAATAGGTGTAGACGTGGATTAATATGAAGATAGACGAGGATAGGCGAGAAATAGAATATGATAAACAATATTTATCCCTTTCTATTTTCGAGATAGAACGAGATAGATATTTCTATCTTTTAATTCCAGTAGGAATGTGTTGGATCTGTGATTGCTGCTCTCGCCTATGACTTGTGCAGCAAACATTACGTTCGTCGAAAATCGCAGCGTTTCTATATTTGGCGAGCAATCTACTATCAATTAAAAAATTTTTCGTAATGATAACACTTCTATTTATCTATATTTTTCTATTCAGAATAAGTGAAAATAATAAATAGACTTTCTATACCTTTGAAGCTGCAATGCACTTATAAAGTCCACCGTCATTGGTATGAATGCTGGAAATGTTCAAGTTTGACACGACGTCACCATTTACAGTCACGTACTGTCCGACCTGAAGTCTATCCGTGTTTGATAAGCGCTTTCCATCTAATTCCCAGGTGATTTCAGGAGTTGGATTTCCACTAGCTACACACTTCAAAAATACACTGGGTCCAGGTTGGAGAGTTTCCTCAGAAAATGCCTGACGGATCTGAGGCGGTTCGACTGTGAAGTAAAGTTATCAGATTAGATTTACGTGGTGTTGTCTACTTTTTAATATTTTTTAATTCGATCTATCAAATGTGTATACATGAACGAAAATTGTTTTTTTAACGTCAATATCAATGTATCAATTTATAAAGAGTTTCTCGATTTCAATGCAAATTCAAAAGCATCCTCTTCAGGGCTATAACAAATGTTTCCCTTCTTCGTTTTGTTTACCAAAAATTTTATTTTTTCAGGATAAACTTCCGAAAACGGAACATGCCCAATTTCCTTCAAACTGCGTTTACTTATGTATTTTGATGCGCTAATTACGAATATGATAGTGAAAATTGGCGAATAATCGATTTTCATGGTGAAACCATGAAAAAACCATAAAAAATCATGGTTTTTTGCGTTTATCTCAGGTAATTTGTAAAATTTCAAAAAAACTTTCAAACAAAAGTTGTAGACCTCAACGAAATACATATTTTTTGTTCCAAGCATTTTTTTCTGCGAGTGATAATTTCCGAGAAAATCAATGAAAAATTGACTTTCATAAAAAAAACCCATATATGGTAAACCATGGATATTCGCATTCTAGAGGGAAATCATGGTAGAAGGAAATGATGAATGGAAATGGTAAACGGAAATGCTAAACAAAAATCATGGTAAAGGAGAAAGGTATGGTAAAGTAAAATGGTAAACGGTAATCATGGTAAAGGAGGGAGATATGGTAAAGTAAAATGGTACAATTTCCATTCATCATTTCCCTTTCCTTCTACCGTGATTTCCCTTTGCAATGCGAAGAGTCATGGTTTATGGTTTTTTTTTTTAAATGAAAGTCAATGTATCATTGATTTTCTCGGAAACTATCATTCATAGAAAAAAATGTTTGCAAGAAAAAATGTGTATTTCGGTGAGATCTACAACTTTTGTTTGAAACTTTTTTTTTGAAATTTTACATATTACCTGAGATAAACGCAAAAATCCATGATTTTTTATGGTTTTTGCATAGTTTCACCATGAAAATCGACTAGTCGCCAATTTTCACTATCATTTTCGTAATCAGCGCATCAAAATACATAAGTATAATATATAGTATATACGCAGTGTGAAGAAAATCGGACATGTACCGTTTTCGGAAGTACACCCTTTTTTCATCCCACTACATATACTATTCAGAATGAAAAAAAAATTGACTTACATCTCCCTCCAAGTTTGAGTTCAGCAGTTGCTTGAGCACTCTCTTGGTCGTTTCTGATGAAGCATTGGTACATTCCCTTGTCCTCCTTCTTGACGCTTTCAATTCTGAGCGTCTGTTCTTCCTGTCCAAGAGGTTTTCCATCTTTCAGCCAAGAGATGGTTTTTACAGGATTTCCTTTAACGTTACAAGTAAAAGTGGCGGGTCTGCCGAAGTCAACAGTTTGAACTCTGGGTTCGATTTCTGCAGAAAGAGGTGCAGTTACCGTCAAAACGGTTTCTACACTTTCCCCACCGACGGAGTTGTTCACAATGCACAGGTACTTTCCGGAATCTTCGACTCGTGCTTCTCGAATGATAAGAGTTCCGCTGACTTGTCTAACCCGCTCGTTTAGCTGCACAGGCTGCCGCCTAGATGTTCCTTCGATGAACTTGTACCATCTGAAACAAATGACAGATGTGTTTAAAAATAAAGAAAACATAAGTTCCTCATTTGTTAAAATGTAAACCTATAATACATAATCTAATTCCTTCATATGTCTCTTTAATGTTACACACTGAATGAATCTCAAGTACTTTGCCTGACGAAAGTTTTGGATTGGAAGTTACTTCGAACCAATCAGCAATTTTCGAAATTATTCCGAAATTTGTATCCGAAGCGAAAAAATTCATTCCGATCTAATCCGAAGGAAATTTTCAATTCGAACTAATCCGAGGCCCATTAAAAATCAATTTGAATATTTAATCCGAATGATTCCGGTCAATTAAAATTAATTCGAATTTTCAATCCGAATAAATCAGGTAAATCCGAATGAATCCGAATTTGTCGGAATCAATCGAATTGATTCGGATAGACCTGATTCATTAGGATTGGACGTTGAGATTGAGTCGATTGAATAGAATCATTCGAATTGAACAGATTTATTCGGATTCATTCGGATTAAAAGTTCGGATATATTTGGAATGGGTTTCGGATTAATTCGGATTGAAAATTCTTCGGATTAGATCGGAATAAAATTGTTTTGTTCGGATATAAATTGCGGAATGATTCGGATAATCCGAAGGAATTTAAATTATTCCGAATGAATCCGAAAAATTAAAAAAAATGTATCGTATTAGCCGAATCAATCCGAATGAAACTGAATCTACACGAATTAATCCGAATGAACTTGGAAACAATCTTTTAAAGTTTTATCGTATTAGCCAAGTCTCTCCGAACTTATTCAAAAGGTATTCAAATACAAACTGAATTGTTAATCCCAATGAATCCAAATAAATGTAAACTCAGTTCGAACTTTCAATCCGAATGAATCCGAAGGAAGATTAATTGAAGTGTAAACTGGCTTCAAATAAAGTTTTTTTTTAATAAATTGAATTCAGATTCATTCTAATAGACTTTCGATCAGAAAATTTGCTCAGGAAAATTGTTTCTTCGATAACAGTGAAAAGGCTGAACGTAAAAATTTTCGATTCGAACTTTTTTTCGTGAAATGTTGCTAATAGGAATATTATTTTTACAATGATAAGAAGCCTGTTTTTATAAAATCGGTTTTAAGTATTTTCGGGCGATATGTACTCAAAGTCAAAATGTTGAGGGTTCAAATCTCGTTGCCCTAATATTTCTCGCTTTTTAAAATAGATTTTTATATTAATTTATTATTTGTGCAATTTCCCTTTAAAATTGTATTGAATTACACAAATAATTAATAAATCAATTTAATAGGAAAAACGATTTTTCAACCGATAAAAATGAAATGATTTAACATTGAAAACAATAATTAAATATTTGGAGAATCATCTTTTGTCAGAAAACCAAAATCCAGAATGTGAGAAAACACCGAAAAAATAATTCTGGAAAATTCAAATTACCCGAAAATGCAAACTCTCGGATTTTCAAATTCCCGAATAAAAATTATATCGAAAATATTTATTAAAGACAATAGAAAATTACCGAAATTCCTCCTTGAAATGATTATTTAGAGAAATTGTGATAAAAAAATGTGTACTTTAAAAAAATATTTTTTATTTTCAGGAATATGAATTTTCTGGAACTTAAAAATTTGGGTATTTTATATTTTCGAGAAATAGAAACATCGGGGATTTAAATTTTTCGGGGATTTAAATTTTTCGGGGATTTAAATTTTTCGGGAATTTGAATTTTCGGAAATTATTTTTTCGGGATGTTTTTACATTCGAGATTTTGTTTTCAGTAAAAAGATGACCCAAATATTTATTAATTTCCATATCCTTCACTCATTCCGCAACGAGATTAAATTAATAAGCATTCAAGTAAATAAAAAAAATTAATTTTGAATTAACCGAAAAAGTGACGAAAGCGAGATTTGAACTCGGAACCTTATGAATCGAAAAAAATACCTCTTGTGATTCATTCAACGTGTGACCATATGACAACCTAAGAATATTTTCAACTCTTTTGAAATGATTCGTAGTCTTTTGGACATCTCTTGAGATCTTTTAAAATCTTTTTGAAATCTTATCAAATCTTTTGAAAATATTGCAAATCTTTTAAACTCTTTTTGTAATTTTTAAAAACCCCCTGACAGTTTAAAAAAAAATGTAAATAAAAATCTTTTTAGAAAAAAAAAAGATGACTTGAATAAATTATAAAATCTCTTGTAATCTCAAGATAATAGTAGTAGAAAATACTTTTTCGATGTCTTAAGGGTATGTATTACCAGGTATTACATAACGATCCCTACTTTACCGACATTTTTTTTCTCTGCAACGTTAAGTATACAATCTACATTTATTAACATATCAAATTAAAAATTTCAATAATTAAAGTTAAAGCATTAAGGTTCGTTTATCGGGTCCTAAATTTTTATAAAAATAAAAAAAAATATTTTGAATATTTTTTTTTTATAAATGTAAATATTTAGGACCAGATAAACGTACCTTAATGCTTTAAATTTAATTACAGAAATTTTCAATTTGATATCTCAATAAATTTAGAAGTAACGTTGCAGAGAAAGAAATGTCGGTAAGGTAGGGTTCGGATAAGTAATACATGGCCTTAAGATCGTGCAGGTATCGATTTTGATTATTAGCTATTCTGTTATAAATAACAAAAAAAAAATATTTTAAACTTGTTTAATACAATAATATAATATACACTATTAAAAATAAAAAATAATTATGTAGAATCAGGAAATTATTGAAGTCCTTCCTTTTAAAATGGATTATTATTGTGATTATGTCAATAAACAAAAAACTCAATACTTAGTTCTTCCGAAAAAAGTCTTATTTGATTTAAAATTCTAAATTATTAATAAGTACTTTAATATCCTTTTACTGTTAGTAAAAGGTACTTACCTTAAATTTTTCGAATCCAATATTGAGTTCCTCTAAATGTAGTGATCGTGCATAAATTAAACAAGAAGAAAAGCAGGCAAAAGCAAACCGAAGAAAATGCAAACCAAAATAAAAAACAGTCAAAATATGTCATGCAGAGACATCCCCAAGCAGATGAAAAATATTTGGATATTCAGGATTATTTTAGAAAAATATTCTTTTTCCTTTGATCTTCTTCCGATGCAAAATTATTTTAATTCATCTTGTGCTTGTAGTAGATTAATTTAATGAATTAAAACTTAGGGCGAAGATTACAAAAAAAAGTTTTTGAAAAAAATAGTACATCTTACTAAATATATTACCATAATTAAAAAGATTGATTCGTATTCAGACCCTTCCCATGTTTTCTGAAAAGACAGTACAATATACCCCCTTGCCAAGAAAATGATCTGTATCGAGATTACACTAAACAAAAATATTGATCCATGTGAAATATGCAAAGAAATTCTGCTCTTTTTTTCCAAAAATAAAAAGAGTAAATACATCCCTAAATGTACTTCTCTAGTCAAAAACATTGATCTCAAGATTACCCTAATAAAAAAATATTGACCCATATCGAAGCACTATCCGATCCCTACCTTACCGACATTTTTTCTCTGTAACGTTACGTCTACATTTATTGAGATACCAAATTGAAAATTTCAATAATTAAAGTTAAAGCATTAAGGTACGTTTAAGGTAAGTGTACCTATTTGCGACAGTGCC
>JAUEJJ010000004.1:12567443-12590127 GCA_032164275.1 Synergus coniferae | reverse complement strand
GATATATCGATGTATCATATCGATAAAAATTTCCGATAGCGATATTGAAACAGATAGTGGAAAAGAGCTAAAGTGAGGACATCCAAAAGACCTAAAGATTATTTTATCTGAAAGTTGAGTTTTTTTATTATTGTTATTCAATTTTCTTAAATAAATAAGTTTGACGTTAAGCTGAAGGCTTAATTTAATTTTGTACGTCAGTCTAACTTCTAAACACATTAAAAATCTTCTGAATATGTATCTTCGATATTTTTTAAACCGATTTATCGATATTTTTTCTGATATCGATAGTAGTTTTTAACATCGATGACTTCAAAAAATCGATATTTTCGTTCTATTTACGAGTCGTAAATCATCCCTTTCAGATTTCCAGAGTAAGAAAACTTTAGCGAAGGGGTAAAAGTGCGACGCGGTTCGGCCGTACTTACCCCAGCGAAAGCTTCCGATTGAAATTCATTCCGAACCAATCTGAAATTTTCCGAATCATTCCGGAATTTGTATCCGAACCAAACAGTTTCATTTCGAATTAATCCGAAGGAAGTTTTCAATTCAAATTAATCCGAGGTTTGGATTGATTTTGAATGAGCCTCGGATTAATGCGGATTGATTCAGATAGACCGGATTAATTCAGATCCATTCGGGTTAATTTGGATCCATTCGAATTGAAAGTTCTGATAGACCTGATTCATTCGGATTGAAAGTTCAAATTGACCGGAATCACTCGGATTGAAAGTTCGAATTAATTCGGATTGACCGGATTCATTCGGAGTAAAGGTTCGGATTGATTTTGAATGGGTTTCGGATTAATTCGAATTGAAAACTTCCTTCAGATTAGATCGGAATGAAATTCAATCCGAAGCTTTCGCTAAGGTAGAATATCGCTTACAAGTAGATACAAGGGTGATTCGTAGACTGCCCATTCCAAAATGACACTAAAAATACTTGTCACACTAGCAGATATCAAAGAATGAGTTTTGCGAGGAATTTCCCTTTTACCTGAATGCTGGCACAGGAAATCCCTGCACAGGACAAAGTAGTGCCGTCGTCTGTGCTAACGCCGAGGTGGGGTTAATTGACTTGACGTCCATGGCGGTCATTTTTGGTTTCGTACTGGACACCGGTTCTAAATTATTATTTAAATGCGTTAACAGAAAAGCAAGAAAACAGCTATGTAACTAGAAGGTCCAGTTCTCCGGATAACACATTATATAAATCCATGATAAATTTTTATGCGATTTTGTCCACTTACTTGAAGTGTGGGACAGGGTATGACTGTGCAGGACAGAAGATTTGAAGAGCTTGCTTCTCGAGTGCATCAAAAGTGTGACTTTTGTCTATTGTTGGAAATTTGGGTCTTGTAAAACCGACCGGTTCTGTGAATCAGAAGGATTCGTTGGAAGTCGTTCCTTTTCATATATCGACAAGACAATTCTGGGACAGGGTAATTATTGGGAAAATCCTCTGCAAGCTCGACTATCAGATGGAAGTATTGAAATCGAAGATTTGATTAAGAAAATTACTATGTAGAAACCAACAGAAATTTTTATGGACTGAAGGAATAATAGTGAAAATGAAACCTGTGACTAAAGAATCATCCTTCCTTATAAAAGGCGTTCAAACCATTTACATTTCATGCAAATCATCGCTAACAACAAGTGCAGTTGTTATTTTATTTTATACTTGTAGCCCACCTACCTAATGATGAAATTGGCTGTTTAAAGACTCGAAAAAAAATCGAAGACAATGAATACTTTAATTTACCTGTGTGACGGAACAGGAAATCCTTGAGTTGGGCAAAGAAGAGTCATTGCACCGCCAAGTGAAGCTTTAAAAGTCTGCGAATCGGCCAGGGATGGAAATTTTGGTCTTGCACTTCCGACAGGCTCTACAGATTATCACGAAAGAAACAATGACAAACCTTTGAAACGTGCGTTTATCATTAAAATTAGCTGGTAATTAGAATAAAACCCAGTATTTAAAACTTAATTAGCCAAGCTTTACAATGTCATGTGTTCATCCCTATCAACGACTAAAACTTCTGGTCGATAAGACCTTCCTAAATTTTCAGTATCTCGAAGAATCTAATCTATTCGCTTGACGTGTGGAAACATTCTAAATGGAAGGAACGGCTTAATCAAATATTCACTTTATCCACTATTATCATTATCGTCTTCCAATTTTTGAATAATTCAACGAAGAATACTAAACACCGACCTAGCATATCTGAAACAAATTTCTATTGCCTTCAAAAGATAAAAAAATCTGACATCGGACCAAAATCTATTTCTGTATTCTCCAGTATTCAGAAATCCATTTCCCTATTCTGTCTAGAAAATTCAACTATGTATTATAGAGATCCTAATGAGGCTCCAGAGTACAAACGTCCCATTTGTATGAAACAAAAAGTCCCATTGTATGAAATAAATCAGTACTAAATTATTACTTTCTCCAGATAGAACTACTGTCGTACTGTGCATCGGTAAGATTTCTAGTGTACTACTGCGCATCTTTAAGACGAAAAAATTACTATTGCACATCCTCAAGACCTACAGAACAATACTGCCCATCACTGAGACTTATATGACACTACAGAACACCTTTTAGGCTCATAGAATACTACTGAACATCCCTAAGACTCACAGATTACTACTGCGCATTATTTAGACCCATATATTACTACTGCGCATCCCTACGACTCACAGATTACTACTGCGTACCTTTTAGACCCATAGATTACTACTGCGCATCATTTAAACCCATATATTGCTCTTACGCATCATTAGACCAATAGATTACTACTGCGCACAATTTTCGCCCATAGGACACTACTGCGCATCTTTAAACTATACTGGCCAATACTGCGCAGTTTCAAGTATCGTGTACTAAGTGCTGAGAATCTCCTGAAAAAGTTCTAATAAAATAAAACTACAGAATAAAAAATCGACCAACTTTCAAAAGAGAATGGGACAAAAAGTATCGTGTGAATATGGGGTGGAAAGCGATTTTGACAGATGCGATTGACTTCCAATTTCAAAATTTAACACTCGTCAAAAATTGTCTTCTTTCTGCCCTTGGAAGATACAATATATATACTATTTTGGTACATTCAGTCTTATTTTATAAGAATTTTTTTAAGACCTTATGAACGCTTTTTCACAATGTGCAAACTGTGATTGACAAGAAGAGAGAAAGTATAGACAGATATAGATAAGGGATAGAAAGAGATAGAGAATTATGAATTGGAAGTGATACAACCTAAGGGTGATTGATAAGGAGTTAGAAAGAGATAGAAGGGCATTGATACGAAACTGATAAGGTGATAGAAAGAGATAGGAATAGACGAGACATAGAAAGGGATATAGAAAGGAATAGACAAGAATAGGCGAGAGATAGGAAGGAATTGATAAGTGGGAATTGAAGGAGATAGAAGCTAACTGTGATTGACAAGGAGATAGAAAAATGTAGAGAAGAGAGAGATAGCAGTTAAATGAGATTGATTAGGAGGTAGAAATAGATAAGCGGGTATAGACAAGAGAGATAGAGAAAGTGGGTATTGAAAGTGATAGATGTGGATGTGATTTAATATGGAGATAGAAAGAGAGTTTTAGGGATGCGCAGTAGTGTTTTACAGGTCTTTTAGATGCTCAGTTGTGTTTTACAGGTGTTTGGGATGCGCAGTGATATTTTATGGGTTTCATGGATGCGCAGTAGTGTTCTACAAGTCTTTTGCATGCGCAGTAGCTTTCTAAAAGTCTTTTGTATGCGCAGTAGTTTATTACGAGTCTTAGGGATGCACAGTACTACTGTAAAATAAAAGTTCTAATTATCTACTGATTTTTCCAATATCTGATAATTTAGTGTAACTGCAACTGGGACTTTATTGGAATTTTCATGTTTCTTAAGTATGATATTATAACAAAAGTATAGAGACGTTTAAACTGAATTCAAGTAATTTTTTTGTGAGATCACAATAAAATTAATTTATTTCCATAAATTCGATAAACAGTCTACGTACCAATCTATAGTATCTAAGGTTGAAGGTTGGCTAGTAAAACGTGAAAGTAATTGTTTATGAATTTTAAACACCGGATTTTTTAATTTACCTGTGTGATGGAACAGGAAATCCTTGTGCAGGACAAAGCAGAGTCATCGTACCACCAAATGAAGCTATGAATGTCTGTGAATTAGCCAGCGATGGAAATTTTGGTCTGGCACTTCCGACGGGCTCTAAAGATTACATCATGAGAAAAAAAATTGACTAGGAGATACAAATGTTGACTATGTTTTGCAAACATGAGAATTGGAAAGGTTTTGAAACAATTTTCAATTTTAATAACGGAAAAAGAAAAATGGAGTAAAAAGTCCATGGTACTTGAAATCTTTATTTTTACGGTCTTATTCTATGTTCACGCCTTGGTAAATTGATTTTATAGAAAAATTGTTAAAGACAGTGAAATTGTATCTTTTATTGAAAAAAAAAAAAAAATCCGTAAATTGATATTTAGGAATTTCCACAAAAAAGAGAAGCCGTAAATTCAAGTCAGTCCTACAAGAAAAATAGTAAACTGCTATCTTTCACTGAGAATATATAATAAATAACTTTGTGAAAGGAATTGAGACTGTTTAATTGCATTCTATTCTTTAACGAATAAAGTACCTGAGCTGTTGATAAAAAAGTCAGCTCATCCCTCTTTGTAGAAGATGCCTCAATTGTTCTCTGATAGCAAAGCGTACAGAAAATGGCAATAAAAAAATTCCAAAGGTCGCACGTGGCTGAATTTTTTCATGTTAAAGGAACTTACCTTCTTCGTGGTCATTTAAGAAGAAGAGTGGAGAAATCGAGAACGATAAAAAGAAAGGATAAGCCAGCTAACTGATTGATTGTCGAACGAGTGACAAATAGATAAATGACCAGCAATTGAAAGGGATTTAATGGCATCCTATTAATAAACTATTTCGCAAATCTTTCCAGAAAGAATATCGTCATTTAAATTACAGTTTCTCTTTTGTGAAAAAAATACGGTACAATAAATATTAAAACAGGTCTGAGTTTTGGAAAACATGTCAACGGGTAAATTCATCCGATAGATTAAACCTAGGGCACTTAATTTGAAGGAACAATATTATATTCAGGAAATCTATATACTTGTTTAATATATTTTTAACTATTCTAAGGATATTAAATAAGATTAAATAATTTTGAATTCAAGGAGATTCAAAAAAATTCAATACAAAATATATAATTTATTGTTTATAGACAAAATGTTTTTAAATTAAGGTCATTAGGTTTAATTCATAGTTGAACCCAATTTCTCAACTCAAAATTCGACTTCCTTATTTTACTCAATAAATATCATAATTAGATATTGTTTGCTTTGTAGTGTTATTTACATTTTCAACAGAAATATGCGTACTAACCAAAAATGTTAAAATTGAACATTTTTTTACTCTATTTCTTAAAAGAAAACATCTACAGAGAGGAAAACTTTATTTTTAATAAATAAAAATAATATTGTTGATTAAAATGAGGAAATGGAATTTTTAAGATATAACTTATTGTTAGATCCAATACCCTTAAAGGAATGTGTTTCTAAATGTGTTATCTAAGTTTGCTCTTACAGTAATTACCACATGTCCTTAAGTAAAATGACGAATTTAAATTTTGAAGTTATAATTTGGACCGAACACTTGGGTAAAAGGTGCAAGTGTTTTTAAAGAATTTTGTTGTCTATTCTATATTTTGAAATTGCTAGATATAAGTCTCTGACTTTGAAGATGAGTTTTTATGGCCACATGACCTTAACAACCTTAAATGGCTTAAATACAATAATCTAAAAAACAAAGAAAAACGTATGATAACTTTCTGGAAATCTCTACGTGCGAGTAACTTTGCGAAACTGATCACTTTGATATACTGATGTAAAACTTGAAATTTATGAGAACATTTGTCCCAATTAGGTCGATCTAAGCAGACGCAAGTGATAGGAAAACCGACACAATGAAAAGCTCTCGGGTGGCGCAAGTGCATGGCACATGCCCGCAGGGGTACCCTGTCCCAGCATTCAGGCAATTGGCCAACAAATTTGGTTTCCAGTAGATTTTCTATTATTATTTATTGACAGAAAGTAACACAAATAATTTATAAAATGTTTAAGAGCATGTATTACATAAAGATCCCTATCCCTACCTTACAGACATTATTTTCTCTGCAACGTTACGTCTACATTTATTGAGATATCAAATTGAAAATTTCAATAATTAAAGTTAAAGCATTAAGGTATATTTATCTGATCCCAAAATTTTTATGAAAATAAAACAAATTATTTTGCACAAAAATTGTTTGTATAAATGTAAATATTTAGGGCCAGATAAACGTACCTTAATGCATTAACTTTAATTATTGAAATTTTCAATTTAATATCTCAATAAATGTAGACGTAAGAGAATAAAGTGTCGGTAAGGTAGGGATCGGATAAGTAATACATGGCCTTAAGAGTGTTGGATTCAATTTCGTCTCCCAAAATTACATTTCCTCATTTTACGCAATAAATATTACAATTAGATGTTTAATATATAAATATAAAGTATATAAAAATGTATAATTATCATATTTTTGAAATAAAATGAAGAAATCGAATTTTGAAGTTAGGACTTGAATTCAACACTCTTAATGTTTGTTTTTTGGACAAAAGAAAATTTTTATTCGTTTAAATACTTAATGGCTTTACTTTAGAATTTTACCGAGTCTAGAAGAAACCAAGTTTGTTGTTAAGTAGATATATGAATATATGTAAATTATGAGTAACCTACAGAAAATAATTTTTCTAGGAATGAATGAGCTGTAATGTGACATTGAAATTTTTAAAATGATGGCATTTTATTATATTTGCAAGTAATATTCGACACTCAGTGGTGAAATGCGTTCATTTACCATAAAATCTATGATAAATAAAAAATTTGGGTTGCATTTATCTAGTTTTAAATTTGTATTAAAAAAAAAAACATTTTAATAATTTTTTTTTTATAAATGTTAATTGATTATTAAACCTTTAATTACAAAGTTGTGCGATTTGGAAAGATTTGAAATTAATACGAAATAATTTTGAATATTTCAATTTATAATTATTCAACTTTGAACGCTTTCAATTTAAGGGCATGAATTCTTTTCCATGAGAGCAAATTCAGATTCTTAAAACTTTTTCCCACAAATAATGAATATTTTTTACTGAAACTTTGGGAAATGGTAAATAACATGAGAATATACATCTATGCATAATGATTTATCTTTTAATAAAAAAAAACCTCAATTTCTGTTTTACCGACCTCATTTTTTTATATTTCAACAAAATTCTTATGCGGAGAAGCACTTTCTCATATTTATTTCCAATTTCTAAAGATTCGGAAAAAAATATTCGATATTTGAGGAAGAAAAGTGAAAAACTGCTTGCTGAATATCACATGCCCTTAAGGCCATGTATTACATATCCGATTCCTACCTTACCGACATTTTTTTCTCTGCCACGTAACTTCTACATTTATTGATATTTCAAATTGAAAATTTCAATAATTAAAGTTAAAGCAATAAGGTACGTTTATCTGGTCCTAAATATTTACATTTATGAAAAAAAATTATGAACATTTTTTTAAGATAAAAATTTAGGACCATTTAAACGTATTTAACATATTTTCTTTAATTTTATAAATTTTCAATTTGATATCTCAATAAATGTAGACATAACGTTGCAGAGAAAAAAATGTTGGTAAGGTAGGGATCGGATAAGTAATACATGGCCTTAACAGAAATCTGACATCACCCTTCGCACAGATGAAATGATGAATCATAGCATCGACCAAGATTGTCTTTACATTTTAGAGCCTAGGTCATTAGCAATCTGCATGAAAACAATAGCTAGGGGGATAGGAGTGATAAACGAACGCATGTAGGTTCGACATCCGCAACGGCCGCAACTCTATCCGATGTTCAGTGACCGAATTTCAAACTGAGGGGCTACTCAAGGTCGCCCATTGAACCACTCATCCATTCCTAGATATCAAACGAAATCGGTTTTCCGCTCTCGTTTCTCAAACACTAACAATAAGACAAAGACTTGCTTATACAACTGAAAATAATAAATTTTGGATATAATATTTTTATTATTTTTAAAATTGAAATTTAAATAAATTTTATTTGTTAAAAAATTTTCTCAACTTGAACATGGAGTCGATTATGTGTAATTTCACATTTTCCACTTTGTCTTAGGTATTTACTATTAAAATTGATTAGTTTCCATTAACGGGCCAAACAGCCAAATACATGTACTCTCAGTCCAAAATATTCTCAAAAAAGAGGAAATAAGAGGAGAAATAATAGGAGAATAAATTCTTTTGAATACTAGCAATTATATTGGATTTAATTTAAAATTCTGTTTTAAAAAATTTTAATTTTTAGTTAAATACTTGAATTTTTAACGAAATAGTTTAATTTTCAACCAAAAAGATAAACTTTCAACAAAAAATAAAATTTAAATATCAAACAAAAATTCTTGTATTTTTAACGGAATTGTTGAATTTACAAAATAAAAGGTTCATAACTAAATTTTCAACAAGGAAAATGAATTTTTACTCTAAAATGTGGATTTTTAATAAAATATTTGAATTTACAACAAAAAATTGAAAAGTTAAATTTAAAAGAAAAATTAATTTTTTATTGGAAATTCACGGCTTTTGTTGAAAGTGAACTTTTTTGATTGAAAAGTAATTCAAGTATTTCAATTTTTGTTGAAAATTCTAGTATTTCATTTCTTTTTCAATTCAACTAGTATTTTGTTAAAAATTTATTATTTTGATTAAAAATGAAACAATTTTGTTGAAGATTTAACTTCTATGAAGAAATTTTTGTTAATGATAAATGTTAAACGTGAAATATAAAATTATACATAATCGATCCCCGAAATTTGATAGTTTTTCTACTTACCATCAGCATCAAACATAAATTAGTGGAAATTGTGTCTTGTATAATTATTAATGGTAGATGTTTGAAGCAAAAGTACACGCATGTGTGCCTTGTTAAAAAGTATAATTTAAATTAAATGAAATGAGTTTAAATGTATCATTTTTCAAAAAGCAGATTAAAGCGTGTATTGAAATAAATAATTTCTGGGAGTAATATTCCCTTGTCACTCTTCTATGCTATTCTCAGCGTTAAAAATCTTCAATTAATTATTAACTTTATACTATAAAATTTTTCTCTTCATTAAAAATTATTTGCACAGATTTGCAAACTTAAATATAATCCTGAAAAATCGAAAAAGCGGTATGTAAAAGAGTAGAAAAAATTTTTTAACAAATACAAGATGATGGAAAACCGATTTCGTTATACTATTTTAACCGATTGTTTCATCTGACATACGTAGGCACCAATCTTAATTTTATATTTATTGTAAAAAAAATGTTACTACTATACTCAACTTAAATCTTCGAAAATTTTGTTTGAACAAAATTGATTATATTTTCCCGTACACATTTTGATATAAAATCCAATGTAATGTTTGAACTCAATGAGAAGTTTTAATGTTCTTTAAGGGCATGTATTACTATCCGATCCCTACCTTACCGACATTTTTCTTCTCTGCAACGTTACGTCTACATTTATTGAGATATCAAATTGAAAATCTCAACAATTTAAGTTCAAAAATTAAGGTACGTTTATCTGGTTCTAAATTTTTATAAAAATAAGAAAAAATATTTTGAAAAAACTTTTTTTTATAAATGTAAATATTTAGGACCAGATAAAAGTACCTTAATGCTTTAATTTTAATTACTGAAATTTTTAATTTGATATCTGAATAAATTTAGAAGTAATTTTGCAAAGAAAAAATTTCAGTAAGGTAGGGATCTGATAAGTAATACATGGCCAAACATTCTTTAGAATAGCATCCCATAAAAAATTTAAAACCGTCTGAAAATTTTAAAAATTCCATAAAATATATTAACGACCCTTGGAATTAGTTAAAATCCTTGAAAATTTTTTTTTTTCCCTACGATCACGAAAAATTCCTTAAAATCCTTTGAGATTTTTTAATTCTGTCCAAACCCCTTACAAATTTTTAAATCATAAGAAAATCTCTAAAATTCCATGAAATCTATTAGAAATCCTTGGATATATTTTTTTTTCTAAATCCCTCAAAATCTCCAAAAAAAACCAAGGAACACCTTTAAATACCTTGGAATTTATTAAAATTCCACGAAATCCTTGAAAATTATTTTCTAAAAATAAAAATAACGAAAATATCTAAAACTCCATGAAATCTTTGGAAATTATCTTCTAAATCCCATAAAATCTTTTTAAATATTTTAAAATTCTTTAAAAATCTCTAAAATAACGAAAAATTTATGGTTCCTTAGAATTATATAAAATCCCCTGAAACCGCAATCCAAATCTCTTGACTCCTCTTGAAATTCGTTAAAATTGCTTGTTATCATTTGAAATTGTGTCGCTATACATATAAATTTCTAAAAACGATCTAAAAATAAAAGTATTTTTTTTTAGATTCTCTCTTTTCTCAAAATGTGCATGGTGAAAATTAGTCAACTTTGGTAATGAAAATTTAACGAGTTTAAAAATTTGCCGCACTCTTACATCACAAAGAATTTAGCAATAACTGTTACTAGTAAAGTTAAAATTAAATCGGAATATTTAATTCGATTAAATTCCATAATATCATCATTTTTTCTTGACATTAAAATATTTAAAAATGACATAGAATTAAGCATTTTTTTCATTCTCTTGATATTTGCAATATAATATAAAAAAAAATTTAGCGTTGATGCAAAATGTAGGAGAAGTTTGAAAAGACGTTGACACTATGATTTAGCTTTGAATATGTTAGCGGCAAATGTGAAAAGGGCATAGAAAAACAAGTAGTAAGTTATAGCGGATGTACTTTCTACCGGTGCCTATGAATGTGGATGTGAATATCGATTCTGGTAATAGAATATTTATTATTAAAATTCATTTTCTCATAAGAAAAGTTTTTTTCTTTACTACTTTTCTTTTTTTTTTCTTTTTCTCAAATTCAATTTAGCACCCCTAAAAATTGTAGGGGTGCCAAATAGAATTTGAAAAAAAAAATAAAAAAAAAACAAAAAAGTCACTCTAATAGACATACAAATTAATATTGAATAAAAATTATTGTTCAGTTCTAGTTATCAGAATTGATACTCGTGGAAGAGTATAGAAAATGTTAAAGACTTTTACCAGTGATGACTAGTCGTCCTTTGGTTGCGGAAAGTCTTGTCTCTCCAGTTAATCTGTGTTTGGTCCGGCATTGGTAGGTTTTGTAGCCATCTTCTGGTCCAACGTCCTTGATGTGCAATTCTCCAGATGGAAGAACCAGATATTTGCCATCTATATCCCCAAACCGCCCAACAAAAATGATATTAGATTTTCAGTTTGTTTCTTTTCAAATAAATTTAAAAACCTGCATGCATTTTGATCGAGCTAGATTCTTCTCATTCTCAGTTTTGAATGGTTGCAAAGAAAAAGAACTAACATAATTGAATAGGAAATTCAAGTCAAAATTCAAAAAATTAAAGAATAATTGAAAATATAAAAATTCATAAAATCAAATGAATGATATTTTTCACTAAAATTGATAAAGTACCTCAAAAACTTGACAAAGACAAAAAAAAATAAAAATAAAGATTCAAACAATTCGCTTACTTTTTAAGGTACTGAAAATGGAGAGAATCTGTAAATTTTTATTAGCTCGAACAATTTTTGGGCTAAATGGAACATAAAGAATTTTAAAAAATTTTACATAATTTTTTCATCGAATCTCTTTTACTGGCTTTTATTTTGGCTTATAGAAAAGTTATTCTTTTAGTATTGATCATTTCTGTAACTTAATATTTGAAATAAATATTCTTGTGAAAATTTGACATATATTTGTGTTTTCAAAAAACATTTCCATTTAGCACAAAAGAGTATACAATATTCTAGAATTAAGGCTGTGTAGTACTTATCCGATCCCTACCTTACCGACATTGTCTTCTCAACAACGTTACTTCTACATTTCTGGAAATATCAGATTGAAAATCCCTAAAATTAAAGCTAAAACATTAAAGTACGTTTATCTGGCCCTAAAAATTGACATTTATAAAAAAAAATTTTTATTTTTTTTTATTTTAATAAAAATTTAGAACCAGATAAACGTACCATAAAGCTTAACTTTGATTTTAGAATTTTTCAATTTGATATCCCAAAAAATTTAGAAGTAACGCGTTGCAGAGAAAAAAATGTCGGTAAGGTAGGGATCGGATAAGTAATACATGGCCTTAAGGCACTCAAAGCAACATGCAATCCATGGTATTTGGTGAAGTGAACGAACTCTCAATTTTATAATCGTCACTTCACTCAATATACATTATGGATAGAAGCACAAATTAAGCAAATCACAAAATTATCTTTACTATAGTTTATATGAAGATAAAATTTGCGATTTAAAATATTTTTTTCAAACTTACTCCGTAACCTTAGCATTTTTATTGTAAAATTTAAAAATAATTTTTTTATACACATTGTGTTTTGAATAATCAAAATTATTTGAATAATGTCAACTTTGATACTTGAATTGTTGTTTAAATATTTTATTCAAGAAGAGCAATTAAAATACAAAATATAATTTCAAGAAGTAAATTAAATTTTTATTAAACTTTAACCATCATTGTAATCTAATACTAATAATGAAATCTAATAAAATACCTTGAAATTTTTTACTTTTTCCAAAAAATCTCTAAAACACCATGAAATGTCATTTGAAAAATAAAAAAGTATTAATAGACAAAGGGGACTTAAATTCCCTGATCGTCAACCTCTCATTTGTGATCCAGTTGGAAATTTCCAACTTATCAAGTTTCTAATGAAAATCCTAACTCTAAGATTAGACGGAGTTATAAGTTTGAAAAAAGCGCATGCAATTACAGAGGCTATTGTTTGCAATATTTGACTGAAGTAGTATAGTTAATCCAAAACAGGAAAACTTATCGACCGTGCAGTTACCGACTTTACATTTATTCTCAGTCGGTAACATTACTCAGTCGGCAATGCAGATTCCTAGCACTAATTCAAACTCAACCGGCACTTCGGTTGAGTTTGAATTAAATGAATTAAAACTCAGCGACTGAGTTTTAATCCGCGGTAGAAATCTACATTACCGGTAGATGGTAATATTGACGGCTGATGGTACAGGTAAGGTAAATAACTTCACAGATGATAAGTATTCCTGTATTGGCTTAAATATATAACTGACTGGCAAGTATAATATTATTATATATGACGGTGGTTTAGGTTTTAGGGGATGGAAATGAGAATCCTGGAAAGTCTGGGACAGCGCGAGCAGCGGCAGTTAACGTCTTTGCAATTTTATTTCAATTTTCAAAATAGGTAAAATAGTCTTTGTACTCGTATTATTAAGATTACGTTCCGCCTTCGTAAAGCACGTCCATGTAAGAAGGGTATATTTCGAAAATTATTAACTTCCAAACACGAGCAACGAATGAACGAACGAACGAAACTGTTTTTGAATTTGTCTAAATGAATGAATTTGGCATTTCAAACATATTAAAAATCTTCTACGCATTTTCTATAGCGATTTATCGATATTTCTTTCTGATATCGATATTATTTTTTAACATCGATAACATTTTTTCGATATATCAATATTTTAAATATTGATATTTTAATTTCGATGTCCCATCACTAGAGTAATCCATTTCTCATGTTCTTTTTACCATCAGTTGGTAACACTACTTAGTCGGCAATGTAGATTTCTACCACGAAATTAAACTCGACCGGTGTGTCGGCGATATATATTAGCGACCAAGGTTTAATCCATAGTAGAAATCTACATCACCGGCTGATGGTAATATTACTGGCTAACGGTAATATTACTTGCTTCAAGTTCAGGAAAAATTTGTATCAAAAGACATCTATCAAATCAACTTGAAGGCGTGGGCAGCGGTTACAGCATGGCTCAGAATTTCCGGACCAAAGAATTTAACGACTCACAATTTGAAATGCATCATTTTCTTCCTAGACTATTTATCACTGTCGATAATTTAGGTTTTCGCTTTGTCCCGAAAATTGTGAACCGCCGCACCTTACTTTAAGGATTTCAAATTAACTAATCAGGATTAAGGGCACATGATACTCAGACATTTCTTCACACTTTTTTATAAATAATGAATGATAATCTCTGAAATTTTGGGAAATGGTAGTTGAACATGAAAGCGATCCGACCCGAATATTTTAAAATCCCTATCCGACCCGAAACTGGACCCTAACATCCCGAAAACGTAAACCGACCCGACCCGAACCGAACGTCTTAAAATCCAGAAACGACCCGAATCTCCGACTTGGTCCAAAAATCCGAGCCGCTCTAAATCTCGACCCAAACATCCCGAACCAATCTCAATCTCACCTCGACCCGAAAACCCGAAACGGCCCAAATAAATATCCCGAAACCGTGAACATTACAGAAATCTGCCTTGACCATATGAATTTTCTAATAACTTCAAACAAGCAACCTTTTAGAATGGCTGTTGCAAAAAATTGCGTGTGTTACACGTACGCATAGGTTATTGCTGACTCATGTGATGTCAGCATTCTTCAACTCATGATAAACAAATCACACTTGTTGGCAATCACCCATTTTGCGCACTTGTATCACAAATAACTATTTTATTCAAATACTCGTCGAAAAAATCCCTTCTCTCCTTCTTGTTGCATAATATAGTATTTCGAATAATTTTTGTACGAAAATAGTTAAGCTTTTGTGGAATACATTCCATAAAGTACAAAAAAACTTCTGAAATTGATACCCTAAAGAAAGCTTCGAATTAAATATCATTCCGAAACAATCCGAAATTTTCTAAATCATTCCGGAATTTGTATCCGAACTAAACAGTTTCATTGCAATCTAATCCGAAAGAAGTTTTTAATCCGAATTAATCAGAATTAATCAGAACATTAAATTCGAATTAATCAGAATTAATCCGAATATTCAATCCGAATGAATCTGGCCAATCCGAATATTAAATCCGAATGAATCTAGCCAATCCGAATGAATCCAAATGAATCCGGTCAATCCGAATTACTCAGAATTAATCCGGACATTCAATCCGTATGAATCTGGTCAATCCGAATGAATCCAAATGAATCCAGTCAATCTGGATTAATCCGAACATTCAATCCGAATCAATCTGGTCAATCCAAATGAATCCAAAAGTATCCGGTCAATCCGAATTAATCAGAATTAATCCGAACATTCAATTGGAATTAATCCGAACATTCAATTCGAAATAATCAGAATTAATTTGAATTGTGATTAATTCGGATTGACCGGATTCATTCGGATTAAAGTATCGGATTTGGATTGGTTCGGAATCATATGTATCATATGATTCCGAAATCATATGTATCAAAAATAAAATAAAATCATATGTATAAAACAAAAGGGTTGCAGTAAAGGTATGAAAATGTCCCGACGTTTAAGGGTATGTATTATTTATCCGATCCCTACCTTACCGACATTTTTTTCTCTGCAACGTTACGTCTACATTTATTGTGATGTCAAATTGAAAATTTCAATAATTAAAGTTAAAGCATTAGGGTACGTTTATCTGGTCCCAAATATTTACATTTATAAAAAAATTTTTTTGAAAAAAAAACTTGTTTTATTTTTATAAAAACTTAGGACCAGATAAACGTACCTTAATGCTTTATTTTTACTTATTGAAATTTTCAATTTAATATCTCAATAAATGAAGACGTAACATTGCAGAGAAAAAAATGTCGGTATGGTAGGGATCGGATAAGTAATACATGCCCTTAATAGGCATGTACTAGGTAGCTAATTCATTGAGCCGAAAGGACTGCATCTTTGCGAAAAAGAAAACAGTTGAACGATTTACAGACTTAGGAAAAGTAGTACCGTATTCGGATTGGGGATAAATATCGGTGGTACCATCCTCCACCCAAGAAGCGACCTCGACAAATTCAGCAACGAAGCTCGGTATATGACACTTGATAATAGCTGCATTCCCCCGAAGGACATGTTCATCCATCACGTTCACTGCATATTGCTGCCCGACAACTGCAACCAGACAACCGGACTCAATTTTGAAAAAGGAATTTTACGAAAAGCGTCAAGAACTAGAGAGCCAGGTACGAGGTGTGAACTAAGGGAGACTTAAACGCGGGTCTAGGTCTGGGCATTTTTTCTCTATTCGAAGTTCGAGGTTCTTCTCCTCCGCTCTTTTCCATTCTTCCATGTACCGTAAAGTTCTTCTTCGGTGGAATATTGTCCACCGTTAGAATCGATCCAGTCTGCAACTTCTACGTAGTCTGCTACGAACGAGGGCACTTGACACTTGAATATGGCTGCATTTCCACGGATAGCGAAGACGTCGTAAACTTGAGCTTCGAAGTACTGCGACACGGCTGTAATTGAAGAGGAAACGGTCCTCCATATATTTCTACAATCTACATTCTTGTCCCAGAAAAGCTTCGTGTAATCGTCCAAATCTTTCATCTCTAATTGTTAACGGATCTTTACTCGGAAAAGATCGATTGATTGGGGAACGATTCCGCAAAAGTGCAGTAAATCAGTGGCCCCAGCCCGGTACTCTACTGCGCATGCGTTGAGCTCAGCATTTGATTGGTAGCTATTTGCGCGCAGTTTAAAATGCTAAAAAACATTATTTTAGTTTTTATTATAAATAATCGCATTTTAACATATAGAAATATTAATTAAACCGATATTAAGGAATCTTGATCAAAATAAAAATTACTTAAGTGCATATTCCATAAAAAAAAAATTTATATAGTAAGATATTTTTTTATTCATAGAATATGCATTTAATTAATTTTTATTTTTTATCAAGATTCATTAATATCGGTTTAATTACTATTTCCATAAGTTGAAATGCCATTATTTACAATAAAACAATAGACATATTTTTTTAGCATTTTAAACTGCGCCCCAATAGCAACGAATCAAATGTCGAGCGCGACGCATGAGCAGTAGAGTACGGGGCTGGAATTGGGGCCACTGGAGTAAATCTGGCAACGTAGCTGCATTTGGGGAAAGTCTAAAATTAGTTTTTACATGTTTTTACAGTGGGAAGACAACATGCGCTGTACGCGCAGGAAGCCAACTTTGAGAGCACTGATTTCCCTTTCCTTTTCTTTGGATAAAATATTGTGTGTGTCTTTGGTGCGTTCAGATTTCCCACCCGGGTGCATCTAGGGTACTGCGTCCTTTTCTTACATATTGAAATTTCGATTTGTAAAAAAAGAACGCAATACCCGAGGTGCACCCGAGTGGGAAATCTGAACGTACGGTAAACGGTTGGTATAGGATGACCTCCCACCATTAAGTTCCCCCACCCCTAGCCCAATTTGAGGCGTGATGGCCTGAGCACATTCGTGACCAATGAGCGAACTCCAAGTGGAGTTCAGTGATGCCAAAAGGGGCAGTTTGCGCGCGCATCTTTTTGGCAATAAATCAATAATTAGAAATTGTATGAATTTATTTGAATTTGGATAATTTCAGGTTTTATGTAATTATTTTTAAAAATTAAGCCAATATTTGAGAAATAACCATTTCTTTCTGTTTAATTATAGAGACTACTTTACATTTCAGTAAAAATTTTTGAATGAAGTTATGAATAGACGCTTTCTTTATAATATATGTATAGAGTTACAATCCATAAAAATGTTTTAAAATCTATAAAAATTCCTCTCATTGTAAATATGTTTATAAGTACAGAAAGCTTGGACTATTACCAAATTGATTAGGCAAATGTACCCCTTTTTCTTAAGGACATGTATTATTTTTATAAATATAAATTAGGACCAGATAAACGTACCTTAATGCTTTAACTTTAATTACTGAAGTTTTCAATTTTATATCTCAATAAATTTAGAAGTAATACATGGCCTTAAAAATATCACAAATATACATAAATTAGGTACAAGATAAATTTGGAATAAGAAACTGGATTGTTTCCCGTTTCCTATATGGTACACTACAGTACCATATCACGCAATTGCAGTAAATATTCGCTATAATGACCGCATATAGTAGTTGATGCGACTACATATAAATAGAACATTACAAAACAAAGTGAAACAAGAACTATAAACCATTTTGCGTGACCTCGAAACATAAATACTAAATAAAATGCTGAAAGGAAGAGAATCTGTAACTAAGTAAGCAAGAATCTTGCATTTTATCATAATATTAATAGATATGACTCTCAATCTCCCAGTAGGAATGGAAACGACACGCATAAATAGTATGTTTGTTTGGGTGTAAACATTGCGCGAAGTATGGATAAACGGTAAAAGGATTGAAACTAAGTTATGTTTAGCTAAAAGGGACTGAATAATCGGTGTTTTTTTTTTTTGTTTTGTAGCATTCAAAGAAACTACCTCCCCTAAAACCTTCACACCAGTCAAGCGTTCGTTCGTTATAATTTACATGTTACATGGTAAATTTTACATGTAACATGATTTTTATCGATACCGCGTACCATATTCCCTGCCAGGTGTGTAAATAGCACCATCGCTGGCCACCCACTGATCCACGAAGATGAACTCTGACACGAAACTCGGCATTTTGCATTTCATGATCGCACTATTAGCACGAATCACGTACTCATTCTCAGCTTCGGTAACGTAGAACTGCGAAACAACTGCTCGCGCGAGCAAGTGCAAATGTTAAAAAAGCAATTAATCCTTGCATGAATTGTGCACATGCATTATTAAAATGCCTACAGTGTTGGTTAAACAACTAATGCCTAATTCCTGATCAGTAGTTTCAAGTCAGCTCATAGATGAGCCAACTTTCACCAACTTGCAGCCGGTGCCTGTCTAAATGATCACATCACTTCCATCCCCTAAAAATGCAACATTCTGTAAAATGAACATTCTTCAAAATGAACATTCTTCAAGCTAGGCAAGTACCCTGATCTTCTGCTGTCAATTCTGGTACATAAATCTCGCCATCCTCTCTTATCCAGGCTTCAACAGACACGAATTCTGCTATGTAACTCGGAATGCTGCACTTCAAAATCGCGCTGTTCCCTCGAATCACGTACTCTGTCATTATTTCCGGTTGGTATGGCTGTGTGACGACTGTGACATAGTCGGGAAAGACCGATTTCTTAGTACAGCAGTCATACAATGATTCAAAACGGATGCGTCTTATAGATATGTATTTAACCATATGCCTACGTCCTAAATGCGTTCTACGTTTTGTTATACTGCCGCCGCCGCGCCGCACGCCCACGCCATTGCTCTACAAGGCTTCACTACTCCATTATTTTTTGCAATTGATAATGTAATGTGTGCAAAAATGTTCTTTTCCAACAACCAATAGGAACACATACCATAATCGGTTTATTAGAAAAATCTGTATGAAATTTAATATAATCTTTGTAAAATAACTTCATAAACATTTGTAAACGAAAAAATTATATTTATATGGGCTCTCTAAACTTGAATCATTGAAAAATCAGTGAAATTTCACTGATTCCCAGTCAAATTTCACAGATTGTCAGTGACTCATTTCTCGCGATTTTGATCAGTGAAAAATCCACTGAAAATCAGTGAAGTCACTGTCAGTCATTTGGTGATAAGCACTGAAAAATTCAATGACTTTTCATTAAAATGTATATAAAGTCATTTACATATACAATATATTAAATTTCATGGATTTTTCTAACAGTGTATTTTCAAACATATCAAGATTTTACAATTTAACTAGATTTCTGGATATAGTATTATCCAGAAATTCTTTAGCTCGTTGAAATTGATAGTAAAGAAAATAGAAAGGAAAACCTTGTAGATAAAAAAAGATAGAATTCCTTAAAAGGAAGGAATATGTCTTACGAATCTTAAGGGTGTTGGGTTCATGTCGAATAATAATATTTTTTATATTTTTTTTTTTTTTTAGAATTCGAACACAACATCCTTAAGCCTCTTGAGTAAACTCAAGATATCGAATTATGAGGATAGAACTTGGATCCAAGACCCTTAAGGGCGTGGGAGCGTTCTGAAAAAACAAAAAATTGGTGTGGAATGATTCAAATCTTTACCTCGTTTCTAGAATTTCGTCGTAAAATCGTATAAAATACATTATTTGACTTTAATTATTGTCCTTTAATCGAGATCTGCATCTCAATGACAGAACTTGGGTTTAGTATCTCTCTTCAGGAAAAAGAATCTCTTCAGCGAAAATAAAACGAAAAAAAACACTGAATTGGAAGCTATGTAGAGATCTACTGTACCGACAATTTCGATAGTAAGTTTCCACTCTATGTACCATCTGCATAAACCATGTTCTCTACGTTACTGTGTTCTCTCTCTCTCTCTCGCTCTCAGTTGGTCGAGAGGATCACGTCGGTGTCACCGATGTGAGATGATATTCCCACATAAATCCACAAGTATTGTTTATTGTAGAGACAGTCCTTGTGCGGACTCGTCGAAACGTGTTACACCAGGGATGGTCGGCAACCTACTGAGAGCGAGTGGTGAGGTAAACACAGGAACGTAGAGAACATGGTTTATGCAGATGGTACATAGAGTGGAAACTGGAAACTCACTATCAAGTTTGTTGATATAGTAGATCTCTACAGCTATTTGCATGATGTTGCCATCTCAGTGCTTCGCGGGAATTTGCAATAAATCCAAGTATCGTGATCGCGTCGCTACGTACAAAGAGTGGGGATGAATAGACAGAGATAGACAGATAGGTTTGTCTCTTTCACTCTCATGAGTTTCTGCTTTCCGCCGACGTTTTATACTAATATGGGGCGGTACTTTGAGGAGTTCTCTTATCTCAAAAGCTTTATCAAAGTTATCATGAATATAAACTTTTATCAAAAACACTTTCTTTTTCCCGATAAACGACACTATGCCCAATTCATGCTAATGGGAAACTGATCTTGATTAAAGAACCCGCTGGACAGCGTTTTGCGAATTTATGATCAAATTTCAGAAATGCGGTGAAGATTTGAGTCATTCTACAGATTTAATCGTTTTTCTTTAATTTTTATTTTTTGGCTCAACGCTCCAACAGACTTAAGGCTTTATATTGTGTATTAAAAGAAAGGATCGAAAATTCAAAAGGATTTTAAGATTGGTTGCAGGAACTGTAGCAATTGTAATATAGGAAAACTGCTTCTATTTGGAGGGCTACCATAATCGTGTGAGGCTTCATAGCTGGAACCATCGCTTCCCTCCCAGGAGGCTACAGATACGAATTCGGCAACGAAGCTGGGGATTGTGCATTTTAATATGGCAGCGTTACCACGAATCACATATTCGGAGACCACTTCTGCCTCGTAATACTGGGTGACAACTACAAAACATAAAGGGACGCGCAAATCGTAAAGCGGAACGTAATACAGATCTGAAGAGTGAAAAATCCACACTAACTTTAATACAGAGAACATTTTTAATCATATACGGGATTTGATTACACTGAGCCCAACTTTTTAACATTACGATAACCAGGAATCTCTCCATCTCTAACTTGCACATTCAGAACCAAGTATTGAATAAATTTCAATTGTGACGGTCCAAAAGGTGCTACGGAACATTTAGGCAATTTTTCATGAGAGCGAAAAAATATTTTATTAATTCGTAAATTCTGTAAGGTTTAAGGGCATGTATTACTTATACGATCCCTACCTTACTGACTTTTTTCTCTGCAACGTTACTTCTAAATTTATTAAGATATCAAATTGAAAATTTCAGTAATTAGAGTTAAAGCATTAATGTACGTTTATCTGGTCCTAAATATTTGCATTTATAAAAAAAAATTTCAAAATATTTTTTTTTACTTTTATAAAAATTTAGGACCACATAAACGTACCTTGATGGTATAATTTTAATTATTGAAATTCTCAATTTGATAGCTCAATAAATGTAAACGTAACATTGCAGAGAAACAATGTCGGTAAGATAGGGATCGGATAGTAATACATGCCCTCAATAATTCAATTTTGAATCAAAACGAAAAAAAACTCGCTTCTGAGTGAGAAAAAAAAATATTACTGAATTAAATGTTTATTTCTTTTTTTTTTTTAATATTCGACATAAAATTCCCGAAAAACGTATTAACTGAGAGCACTAAACCATGTTCAGTGTGAACTTCGATAAAAAATTCTGAAGAGGATTATTTTCATTTTAAGTAATTTTTGGATAAATAAATCCATTTCTATGAAAATATTCCTTGACCACTTTTGAACCGCCAGTATTTTTCAATTGGAATGCAAGACCGATTTTTTGTATTTTTATAAGTACCGCTGTCACTATCAGGATCGAAAGAGTTTCCTTGGTCGTCTTGCCAACCAATAACTTGTACAAATTCAGTGACAAAGCTTGGTATACTGCATTTAAGAATAGCTGCGTTGCCACGAATCACATACTCGTTGTTGACTTCTGATTGGTAATATTGATGTACCACTGAAAGGGATGGAAAATGTTTATACAGAATTAAAATATTTTACTTTAAGGGCACGTATTACATAACGAACCCTACCTTACCGACATTTTTTCTCTGCAACGTTACGTCTACATTTATTGAGATATCAAATTGAAAATTTCAATAAT
>JAUEJJ010000004.1:12545942-12557999 GCA_032164275.1 Synergus coniferae | reverse complement strand
TTCGTGCGTCGTTCGTTCATCCATTGCGACGTGCCTTCCGCTCTACGAATCACCGCATTTGTCATCTAGTAAATAAGTATTAAAGGCAATAGAAAATTCTGAATCTCCGAATAATATTAATAATTATTTTAAAAAAATGACGGCTTTTTGAAGCGATGAATTATTTGTTATTTCATTTTTAGATCATGTTTTCAAATAATACATAGGATGGATCGAAAAACTAAAATTTTTGAAAATCAATTGCCGAATGTGAAACAAAATTGTTACTAGTCCTCAAGATACTACAGTTCTGTGAAGAACAACGCGAGGTTCTCGAGCTTCTGCTTTTCTTCTGTTTTTCTCCTTCTCCGGACGCTTCACCGAGAATTCCCCTCTTCTCGTTTCGTCATTGGCGAATAGCACGAGACTCGAGCGTTCTTCGGGGTCGCTCGGCTTCGTTCGCCCAGCAGCAGAGGAGACTCGACCTTTAGAAGGTGGTAAAAGAGGGGATGGACGACCTACTCATTTACTAAAAAATTCCATCAGGAGTTTTAAATTTCCGAAAATGCCAAAAAAATAATTTCTGAATAAGAAATAATTACCGAAAATTTTCGTTAATGAAACTATAAAATTCCCATAATTTCAAATTCTCAAAAATACAGATGTTTAGCTGGAAATTTTTCTTTTAAAAAATTAGCTGATAAGAATTTCAGCGTGTATGTTCCTCAACATACACTGATTTTGAAAATTTCTTTTTTCGAGCCAGCCTATTAAATAATTGAAAACATGTGTTTTTGACGTCCCAATCTTTCCATTTTTTTTCTACTTTTCTATATATGAAAAACGCAGAAAATTGACTAAATAGGCTCTGTACCCAATTCTTCGTCTTGTGGCACGAATTCTTCTCCTTGATCGGTATGCCAAGATAAGACTTTGACAAAATCAGCGACAAATGATGGTACTACACACTTCATTATCGCACTATTCCCACGAATTGCGTACTCCTTGTTGACGTCAGTGTCATAGTACTGAGCCACCACTGTATTAAACATCAAGTGAATAAATATAATTCATTTAACTTTTTTTTCTTTTCACATGTCTCGCCGAAATATGTGAAACCTTAACTCAGCTTTTACGAATCACTTATACCTCAATTAATACATTTTTTTTCCTCTATTACTACTTCCTTTGGATAAACAACCAAAAACGCCAACTCGTCATTTTGAATTGCCGGTAAAACGTAAAATTATCGAAATTTAAAATTCCCAAAGTTGCAAATTGCCGGAAAATAAAAATTTCCAGAAGAAAATAATAATACCGAAATTAAAAAATGCTAAAATTAAAAGTTATCGAAAATTTAAATTCCGAAACTATAAAATTTCCGAAATTTAAAATTCTCGAAGTTAAATATTCCTGAAATTGAAATTATGTACAAAAATTGAGAAATAAATTTTAAACAGAAATTTCGGAAATATTTAATTTCGGTAAATTTCGGAAATTTTATAATTTCGAGTTTTATAGTTTCGAGAATTTAAAATTCCGATAACTTTCAATTTTGGGAATTGTAAATTTCGGTAAATTTAAGTAATTGAACCTTCCTTTCGAATCATAAATTATCAAATTTTTCAATTTCCCTGACTTTTAGGCAAACTTCCCCAACAGAAATGTATTCAAAATGCAAATAAGTTTTTAACAAAATAATTTTTTAAACAAATGCGTCAGGATAATGTGTTTAATTTTTAAAGAATCTAAAGTATAATAATAAAAATTGAAGATATTAGTAAGTATTTTCAAAATATTATTAACACTGTCCAAAATTAGTGCGCTTTCTATGACCTTTCTTTAAATAATATGTTGATTGTAATTTTTCTATTAAAATTAAAATGCCATTGATATTTTTTGTAAATTTAAAATTCCTTAAAATCAATTAAGAGTGGTAAAAAATATTTATAGAAACCTTTTTAGATTCCTTGAAGTTTCGCGACAACTTTTGAAATCCATTAAAATTCCCCTTATTCTTTTAAAAATTTTCAAAACCGTTTTAAAGTCTTCAAATATAACTTTCAACTCTTTACATTAAAGTTTAAACTCTAAAATCTCTTAAGATTTCTGAAAATATTTTAAAATTCAAATATTGTAATATTAAACTTCCCTTAATATACCTTATGTAATTTACAATATATACAATCTTTTAAAACTCTATGAAATCCTTCACAAAATTTTTTAAAAATCAAAACTATCTTCAACTTTTTTAAAATTCTATAATATGAAGAATTTTAAAATGCTTTAAAATTTCACGAAGAACTTTAAAATTACTTAAAATGCCTGAAAGCTATAAATTCCCAAAAGTTTCTTAAAAATTCTTCAATATACAACATTTAAAATCTCTTAAAATCCTTTGAATTTGCAAAAAAAAATTTTAAATTTCTTTAAATCTCTATAAATTCTTAAAATCTCACTAAATATCACTCTGAAAGGTACCCTCGTGAACCCAGCAGGTATTTTTATTATTATTATTATTTTATTTTTTTTTTTTTCAAAAGGTTTACTTATTATCTCCAAAAATATTGATTCTAGGGTGAAATGTTATTATTTATAATTTAACTTTATCTGAGGAAAGTTGTAGATTTTAAACCTATTAAATTTAATATATATTAAACCTATTTTTATAGGTATATATTTTTACCTAGGTATAGGTATATATTTTAAACCTATTTAAACCTATATATTTTTTGTACGAGACATTTTTTTCTAAACTCAACTGGTTTCAAAAAAAGTAAAAAAACGAAATATAAAAACTTTTTCTAAAAACATTTTTTTATCTCAAAAAATATTTGTTTTAATGAATAATTCTCTAACCCGAAGCTAAATATATGCACAAAAATTACTTTTTTTCCAGGGGAGATTTTTTGTAAAATCAACAGGTTTCGAGAAAGAATATAAACTGTTTTTTTTTTTTTTAGAAACAAAAAAAATTTGATTTTGCCAAAAATTCCGTTACAGTTTTTGTTTAGAAACGGAAAGCGAGAAAGGAAGGTTCAGTAGCGATGGCAAGTTAAAATTACGAAGTGACATTTTCGGTTTATCACTTCCTTTAGTTTTTTGATTTTTTTTTAATAAAACACTTTTTTTTTAATTTTTCACCCTTTTCATCTAAGGGTTGCTACAGAACCTAAAATCTTAAATACCATGGCACTTTTTAATAACTTATTTATTTAATGCTTGATAATTCACAAAATGCACTTTGAAATAAATTTATTATTTTGCAACATAGCACTATTTTAAGTTTGATATTTAATCAATTTTTAAAGCTTTCAGGTAAAAATTGTTTAAGTAAAAATGCTTCTATTTCAAAGTGTGTTCAAATATGACATTCCACAATTTTTAACGATTTACTGAAACTAAATAAACAATTTTGAATGTTCCAATGTAAGATATAAGCTTTTTGTTACACTTTTTGACAAAAAAAAACTTAGTTGTTTAATTGTAAAATTCGCAAAACGTTTTTAAAATTGAGTGTTGATTTAAAAAAATTTTTTAAATAATTTTCGGTTTTTATGGTCTTTACTCGATTTCTCGGTCCAATGGCCACCCTAATTAGTAAATGTGCTGAGAGGAGAATTTTAAAATTATCATCTTCATTTGAAAGCTTTCCAAACCCTACACTTTAAAGAATTCAATTAGAATAGAAAATATTAATGTATACAGTGTAGTAAAAAGGGTTCCGGTGTACAAAAATTCTTCATTGTTAGTCGAGTAGGTAGTGAATGGTAAAAGCTGACATTTTCTAATTTTGAACTGAACAAAATTCTAAATCTCGTGGAGCGAAGGCATAACAACGCAGCGGCAGCAGTTTTAAAGTATGTGCTCGAATTTAAATAAAATATAAAAACGAATGAACGAATCTACGAAAATTACTTTAATGTTTCGAAAATAAATCTTGTAATAAAAAAGTTATGAAAATTATGAATTAAATGTCCACTATTGCAATTTAATAATGTATATATTAAAGATGATATTTTGAAATCTTTGAAATCTCGTGAAATATATTGAAATATTTTGAAATCTCTTTAAATATTTAAAACTTTTATAATCCATAAAATCTCTTGAAATCTGTAAAATTTCTTGAGCTCTTTGAAAATTCTGAGATATCTCTTAAAAATTTTATTATGCTGATGATCTTTTTTTAAATATCTTGAAATCCAATGAAATTCTTTGAAATCTTTTGAAATCCATAAAATCTCTTGAAATCTGTAAAATTCCTTGACATCTTTGAATTGTCTTAAAATCTTCTGAAATCCTTTGAAATTCTAAAATTTTGTGAAAACTCAAAAATCGAGTGAAGGTAAAAAATTTAATAAGTCTAAAATAATTAATTAATAAGTAATAAAATAAATAAGTTTGTATTTGCTTATAGTCAAGAGGAAGTTGATTTCAAAGCAAAACGATATACGAAAGATGAGGGATTTCCATTGAAGTATAAAGAGATAAGAATTTTTTTATGTTAGAAGGAAGAATAATCTAGACAAATATTGTGGAACTTATCAGCGATTAAACTACGAGCTAAAACGACTTTACAAATTAGGTATACTACACTATAAATATTTGGTAAATGTGAAAAATTGAACATTTTTAAGTGTAAAATAATAAATACAAAGTTAGACATCTTGAGTAGTTTCTGTAGATTCGTAAATTCGTATCTTCCTAGAATATACAATAAGAAATAAGAAATAAGAAAATGTGCCCTTGAGAAAAAATATTCTAAACTCAAGTGTTCATTTTATAGTTCCTCAAATCACATAGACTCTTAAAAAACTAGATGCTTTGAATTCAGCTTGACATTTGGGTCTCAAATGTACGAAGAACGAGTCTCACATAATTAGGAATTTTTACACGTGTCTAAGGAATACGAAATGAATATCGTATTATCGGCCGTTACATCTCTCACGTTCTCTTATTCCTGAAAATCTTTCACAATCTGTCTTATGTTAATTCTCAAATCTTTAATCAAAAAACATTTATACTAGTTAAGCAATTAAACGAAGGATTAACCGCTAGAAATCTTAATGTATAGATGCCTTCCAAAATTCAGAGAAATTAAAAGAACTTAGATAATTAAACAAAATACTAGTGAATTTAAAGTTATTCAATTTAAGATCATTCAAAAGAATTCAATGGAATTTAAAATAAGTGAATAATATTCAAAGATATTCAGAAGAATTCAATGGAATTCAAAAGTATTTAAGACTACTTCTAAACAATCCCAAATGAACAAAAGAATTCACAAAAATTCAAGCAAATTCAATGATTATTAAAATGAATTCAAAAGTGTATAAGGTAACTTTGAAAGAACTCAAAGAAATTGAAAGACAAAAAATACAAAGGATTTCAAAATAAATTCATGGTAAAATAAAAAAATTCTAAGAAATTCAAAAGAATTAAAGAGAATTCAGTGGAATTCAAAGGTATTCAAAAAATTCAAAAGTATCAGCACAAAGTTAAACGAACTCAAAAACATTAACAGTTAGAATTCAAAACAATGAAAAACTAATTAAAACAAATAAAAAATCCTGGAGCAGATTTACATCTGAATTCAAGTTTACTCTTAATATTCTTATTTAATAAAATTCAAACCGAATTATATACACTTGTTTTGTATTTGTAAACGGTTACGGTGAGCACCAGCTTTTACGCCCGAAGTTTTTCTTCAGAATATAATTTACAGCATAATGGGGTTTTTTAAACACTACATGCAAATCATCTTTTAAGCCCTTTAAAAAAAAAAGAATTTTTAAATTTTTAAATCATATTCGCTTTGGCTATTGTTATTTTTGACATAATTAATAGTTTAATTCCGAAAAAAAACTTCGAGTGCAAATACTTTTGGTAGAAATGATTGAGGCTTACCGTGCGGTGCTTTTATTGCAACGGAAATGATTGAACTGTAACTGGATTAACATGACGTAGATGTAAAGTGTAAACGAAGGTAGTGTGTGAGATAACGAGGAATGTTTTGCTACTTTAGTGCATCAATTTGAGAGACTTATATGGACGACACTTATTTCCATACATTGCATTGTATGCATATAAACACTTAAAACAAGAGTCTCAAATCTCTCGCACCTTATCATTTGTCCTGGAATTCCTGTGTAATGATAAAATGATGCCTAACAAATTCATTTCAAAGTGTTTAAAATTGGCCTATAAAAATAGTTTTATAATTATACATTATTCTTAAATAAGAATTTTCTGAAAAAAGAAATTCATTATTCGAAATAATTAAATATAAGCCTACATAAACTCGACCTTCAAAATATGTTATTTTTTATATTAACAATAATAACAATTGATGAGTCTTTTATGATAACTTTATCCTTAATCTTTTTGGTTTCTTCAACCAACCGTAGGTTTATATTTAATTACATATTATATTACATTATGAGATAAATAAATCAATCAATCAATCAATTAGACAATATATCAAATCGTGAACTATTCTTTTAATATACGAAGGATACTAAAATCTGGATTGACAACTGTTTGTCTATTACTTTAAAAATATGAATGTCTTCTTTCTATTAAAATAGTAGCTCACGATTTATACAAAAAAAAAAAAGTAATGCTGATTTTATAAAACTTGAAAAAATTAACTCACCAGCTCTGACATTGACATCGCGGCTGTGCACAGATCCAACGGTGGATTTGGCAAGACAGATGTAAACCTGAGCATGTACTTCTTGACGATAATCTTCTGCACGGAACGGAGGGAAGACTAAGTTCCCGTTCGGCAATACCTGCATGAAAAAAAAAAAGAATGTATTACTAAAATATTTATAATATACATTTTAACATTACTATATTGTTAAAATATAATAAAAGAGTTACAGACAATCTATAATGGTAAATTAGAAAACTTCATAGTGATTAATGAGATCCTTCCATCCGTTCAAATTGAAGTTTCTCAGAATAACCACAAGATCCAATTTTTCAATTTCCCTGACATTTCCCTGACCTTTTCTTAACTTTCAGACAAATTTTCCTGGCAGAAAACTATTAAAAGTGTGAATAAATTTTCGATAATAGTGCTATTGAAATTTTTCAAAAATTTCGCATAACATTACTTTAAATCTTTTGAAACTCCATAAAATCTCTTAAAAACTCCTAAGATTCTACGAAATCTTGTTAAAATATAAAAATCCCTTAAAACCCTTTAAAATTACTCTGAAATTACATAACACACTTTAAAATCACTTAAAATTAGTCAAAATCTTAAAAATTATTAGAAACCTCTTGAAATCCTTAAAAATTTTACGAAAACCTTCGAAATCTCTTAAAATTCCATAGAAATCCACGAAAACTTTTTAAATCCCTTAAAATTTCATGAAATCCCTTAGAATTTTATAAAATTCCACGAAGTTCCTTCAAATTTCTTAATAATCCATAAGAAATTCCTTAAGTTTCACTACTTCTTTTAAAATTACTCATAAAAATTTGAAATCTTTTAAATTCCACGAAAAACTTTTAAATCCCTTAAAATTTTTAATGACATTTAATTAAAATAAAATTCAATTAAATTAAAATCTCTTGAAATTTTAAAAATCGTAACGCAATTTATTTTAAAATTTGTAAATTTTTTCTTTAAAATTCTATTCTTTCTATTCCATTATATATATTCTATTTTTCCTTATAGATTCTAGTAGTTTCCATTTTTCTGAGAAATTCACAGCAAAATTGGAAATATTCTTAAAATTGAAAAAAGAGCGGCGGTTTTTTTTTAATGTTGAAATTCAATTTTCTCAAAAACCCCACCGCTTTATTTTTACACCCTTCTTACTTATTTATGATATTAGAAAGTTTGATTGCTTTAATAAAGAAAACAATTAGGTATCACCCGCTTTATTAATATTTTAGCAAAAATTTTGAAATCAAGGCATGCCAGAGAAAATTGTCAAGGGACTTGTCTTTAGAACTTTTTTAGTAGAGGAACCACTTTATTTGACTTTTTTCGTAGGTACCTCGTCTTTTTCTATTTTTTTTTTTTTTGCAAAATCATGTAGGTACGCTAAAATATATAGGTACTTTATAATCCCACTGTGGTTTTTTTAAACAAATATTTATCTAAATAAAAAAAATTATACAAAAATTTTTTGCTAAAACTAGGTCATTTACCTCCGTCTGTACGAAACAGAAATAAATAGCCTAGTTTTAGTAAACAATATTTATTATTGCGAGCGTAAATTTGGGGAAACTAAATTCGTTCTTATTGTAAAGTATCACATGCCCTTAATAGATTAAGAAAGGCTTGGATACGTACCTGACGTAAGCCAGGGACGTCTCCAACGGCAGTTCCATCTGCTCGCACCCATATGATGTCCGGTTGAGGATTTCCTCTTGCTTGGCATTGAATAACTGCTCCCGTACCATTTGAGAAGTCCACTCTGTTTGGCGGTTCTTTTACAAACACTGGTCCCATCGAATCATCCTCAGCAACCACGACTGCAATATAAGCAATATTTTTAAACTCAAGTTTTTATTTTAATATCCTACAAAATCTAATGAAATTCCTTTAAATATCGTAAATTCACTTGATATTCCTTGAGTTATTAAAAGTTCCACAAAATATCGTATTATCCTGCAGCATATAAAATCTCTTAGAATCGTACAAAATATCTTCAAATTCTTTGAAATAATGTGAAATCCCTTAATATTTCTGAAAATTCAATAAAACTTCGTAAAATCCCTTAAAATTCCTTAAATTCTCAACTTTTTGTCAAATTGCGTTTTTTTAGATAAGATTATTCCATTTTTTTTTTTATTGCAAAAGAATTGTGTGCTATTTTAATCCCACTTCTTTCCATTCTCTTTAGAAATCAATTTCAAAATTTGAAATATTCTCAAAATTGACAAAATGCGGGCGATTTTATTTTTTTCCAAAAACAATACGATATGAAAAGTTGAAAAAATTGTATACAAAATTCAAAATATATTTTCTGTTAATCAAAATTTAATGTCACTATATAATATTTGAAACATTACTACAGAATAATTCAAAATTTCCAGGGATTAAAGGTATAGAAGAAAGTAAATAGCCTTTTTTTTTTGCAAAAAATGTGAATTTTTCATGTTTTATAAACAAATCAATTCTTTCTTCCCTGAAAGGCGCGGGCAAAAGATAAATTCTCACGATTTATACTCATCATAATAGCAGATAATAGTACAAACCTAGAAAAAATTAAAGAAAAAAAACGCTAGTCTTTTTGAGAAAATTGAATGTCAACATTTTCAGCAAAACCGAGATCATTTTGTCAATTTTGAGAATATTTTAAATTTTGTCGTGGATTTAGTAAAAAAAAAATAGAATAATTAGAACCTATATAAAAAAAAAATATAATATCTATAATATATAAGTTTAGAAAGTACAAAAGTGACAGTTTTTTTTTAACAATCTTTAATACGATATTTTCATGAGACTGAAGTTTGCAACGTTTACGATAAACGAAAGCGAAAAATTTTTATTTTTTCTAAAACATACAAGATCCAAAATTTTCTGGTGGAAATTAATTTTATACAACTCAATAAATGACTCACCGAAGTTTCAACCCCTGCATACATTTGAAACTCACCCTACTTCATCCCTTGAAACTTAAAAATTCACCAAAATTACCATAATTCGTTGGATCAAAATTTTATTACTGATAATAAGTCTTTTCAATCCCATATTTCTCTTAGGAATATGGGATTCAGGTAATGCAATAAAACACAGAGTTTCAACTATATGAATTAGTTTTCTTTAATTAGAGGTCTAAGCTCCTTGAAAGCTGTCGAAAAACTGCAAAGAACTGACTAACTGGATCAGCCTAAAGAGACATATTCAAAGATAAAGGCAAAAGGTTCTTTGTCTTAGTTATCATCATCATTTGTTTAATTTACTCTTCGTTTAGAGTTTTTATAAACACGCTGTGGTAGGCCTCTCACAAATCTCTTTCTTGGATTTGTACATACTTATATTACCTACTGTATTATTTTTTGCTTATATTCCAACAGTTCCAAATGAACGGGAGGGATGAAACTTTTTGGGATGTCTTTTAGCATTGAAAAGACTTATTATCAGTAATAAAATTTTGACGCAACGAATTAGGGAATTTTTGTTAAATTGTTGTGGGTCTAAGGGATGATATGGCGTGAGTTCCAAACGAGCTAGAGAGATAAAACTTTTTGGGGTGTTTTTTAGTATTCAAAAGAATTATTATTAGCAATACAATGTTGACCCAACGAGTTAGGGTAACGTAAATTTGGAGAACTTTTAATTTTAAGGGATGAAGTAGGCTAGGTTCAAAATTCACTATGGGGTTGAAACTTTGGTGGATCATTTTTTGGGTTGTATACAACTACTTTCCACCAGATAATTTTGGATCTTGTAAGTTTTAGAAAAAAAATATTTTAATATTTATTAAATATTATTATAATCTATTTAATATTTGTTATTTTTATTTTAATATTTTCATTGACAGAAGATGCCGGAAAAAAATGATAAGGGAAAATGTTGATAGATTAAGATAACTCACCAGCGATAAGTGTCAAGGAGGCTAGCAGCAGCATGACACCTAAGGAAGACACTCTGAATCCTCCGAGTGAATCCCGCCACATCCTGCCTACCTTTGTTTCAGACCCCGGTACTCCTAGCACTCTTCTCAACCTAAGTGGACAAAAAAGACTCGCATGAATAAAGTGCTTGAAAGAAAAAACTTTATTGAAAAAAAAAATCGGCTTCCCTCAATTGCAAGACTGAACATCCCTATAGCGAAAGCTTCGGATTGAAATTCATTCCGAACCAATCCGAAATTTTCCGAATCTTTCCGGAATTTGTATCCGAACAAAACAGTTTCATTCCGATCTAATCCAAAGGAAGTTTTCAATCCGAATTAATCCGCGGCACATTCAAAATCAATCTGAACCTTTAATCAGAATTAATCCGAACTTTCAACCCGAATTAATTCTGATTGATTGGATTGACCGAATTGAATCGGGTTAAAAGTTCGGATTGATTCGGATTGACTGAATTTATTTGGGTTGAAAGTTCGGATTAATTTTTATTAATTCGGATTAGCCGGATTCATTCGGATTAAAGGTTCGGATTGATTTTGAATGTGCCTCGAATTAATTCGGATTGAAAACTTCCTTCGGATCAGATCAAAATGAAACTGTTTGGTTCGGATACAAATTCCGGAATGATTTGGATTGGTTCGGAATGAATTTCAATCCGAAGCTTTCGCTAATAGGGAACACACACCTATACATGGTCGATGCATGACTCTATATCTATCTATCTCTCGCCTATTCAAGTCTATCCCTTTCGAAAAATAATTGTACAATCTTTATAATAATGTACTTATTATTTAATAAATGTATTGGATTTTTTCAAATTACGTTCATTTTATTAAGTTGTAAGTTAAAAACTGAGTAGGCCCCCAGCTCTAATAGAATCACATATATTTTAGGGGCAAAAAAATAGTACATATTTATTATTTTTAACTATGAGATACCTTTTTGATCCATTTTCCAAAAAATATATGTTGGTACTCAGGAAGTAAGTATATATCCTATTATAAAAAGATTATAAAAAGATCATGGCAAAAAAGGTCGAATATCATAACGCATTTTCCGTAATCATGATTCGTGGCGTACGTATCGATAGTGGATTTCGACAATCGATACTTGCCGTTTCCCTAATCCTGATTCGTCGCGAAGGTATCGATAGTGAGTTTCGACAATCGATACTTGCCTCTCGGAAATAAAATTTCCCGCGCTCATTATGTTCCTGAACATAATGAAGTGACATAATGGGAAGTGACGTGTCAGTAGAGTTGGGAAGTCTACTTCTACCCAAAGTTATCGGTGAATTTTAAACATTTTTATTAATTTGATTAATTTATTTTGAGTAATGTAATACTTAAAAAATATATTATTTGCGTTTATGAGAATATAAACAATAATTCATATTTTTTCTACAAAATTATTAAGAAAGCAATAACTGGACAAATTCCTATTGTGGCATTTTCACGAGTAAGATTACTAAGA
>JAUEJJ010000004.1:12514198-12535313 GCA_032164275.1 Synergus coniferae | reverse complement strand
TACACGAATGCAACTTTTGCTCTGCACCAGAGCAGTGCTGTCAAATCGAACGCCAAAAATGCACCGCACCGGGGCAGCCGGCAGAGTGGTCAAATCGAACATATATGACTCTGGCTCGGAGCGCTCTTGGAGTACTCCGGAGCAGATAACCGAATTCGCTAACAGGGCCTGACAGGGCTAACAGTATCTGAACAGTATATTTACTGTTCGCTTGAGAAGTCAGTGACGCCTGGTGACGGCAGTGACCACCCAGTGACGTATCAGAATAAGAAGTTGTTTACCTTGTTTACCTACGTGATCATAGTGATCATACGTGATGACTGGTGATGACCACAGGACCACTGTGCGTGACTTGGCGTGACTATCTAGGCGACTTTTCTACGCATGAAAGTGTACTACTTGATACTACGCGTAAAAGTGTTTTCGATTTTTCGACATTATGACTGAAAGAAAGAAAAAAATTGTTCTTACAATGAGCGAAAAAGCTCTCGTTTTGCAAGCAGTTCGAAGTGGCGAATCAAGAAGAGCGATCTTAAATAGATTCAAAATTGGTGAACGTTGTTTATACATGATTGTTCAGAGCGCCAATCAAATTATTGATAAATCTAACGATTTTAAGTTGAAAAACAAAAAATCAATGAAATCTGCCCAGAATCCTGAATTAGAAGACGCTTTAATGAAATGGTTTATCCAAAAACGAGACTCGGGTCAACCGGTTACGGCGATGATGCTTGAGGAACAAGCTTTAATTTTCAACGAAATGCTAAAGGGGCCAGAAACCTTTAAAGTAAGTAGTTTTCGAAGAAAAATATTGAATTTAACAATAATTTTAGCCTGTAAACTATGCTTAACTAATGCATGATTTTCAAAACAATGATACATGACCTCAAAATTCAGTTTCGTCATTGTACTCAACAATTACTAAAATGAATAATTTTTAAGGGAGTTCTGCGAAACTCCATTTTTAAATGAGAGAAAAAACTGCTCATTGTATTTTTTTTACGTAAAATATTAATTCTAAATTCGATCGAATGTTCAATTTACAAATTACAATTCGAAATTGACATTTTATGTAAAAAGAATTACAATGAGCAATTTTTTCTCTTATTTAAAAATGGAGTTCCGCAGACTCCCTAAAAAATTATTCATTTTAGTAATTGTTGAGTAAAATGACGAGACTGAATTTTGAGATTCGAACTAACTTTCATCAGCCTTAAAGAAAATCAAAGAAATATTTATATAGGTATTTATATTACTTGGTTTCCTTTATTTTTTTAATTACTATAAAAACTATGCTAAGATGTAAAGGTTCTAATATTATGTAAAATTGCAGGCAACGGGTGGGTGGTTTCGAAACTTTAAAAAACGCCATGGATTGAAGAAATTGTCAAGCTCTGCGAAAGAATTTGCCGAATTCCTGAAAGAAAAAATGATCAGAGAAGATTTAAAATTGGAAAACATATACAATGCTGATGAGGCCGGAATATATTGGAAAACTCTGTTGAACTACACTCCTGCATTATTTACACAAAAATCAGTCGCAGGATTCAAGGAAAATGAAGATCGCATCACGGCTCTATTTTGTGCTAACGCCAATGGGTCTCACAAGATCCCTCTCTTAGTAATTGGCAAATCAGCAAAACCAAGAGCTTTGAGAAATCTAATTGCTGGAAAAGCAAAATTACATGAAATCAACTATCTGGCAAAACTTGGTGTTACCTATTCAGGCCAGAAGAGTGGGTGGATGAATTGTGAGATCTTCAAAAAATGGTAAATAAAAAAAATAATTTTAGTCATGTTATCCATTTTGTTTATAAATGAAATATTTATTGACTATGAATTAAAATATTTATTTAATTTTGTTAGGTACGAAGATGAATTTATAGCAAGAGTTCTAGAACACCAACAAAAAACACGAATTAGTGGAAAAGTTCTTTTGATTCTGGATAATGCTCCATCTGCACATCCACCTGCAGAAGAATTAAATGCAATTAACGAGAATTTTGAAGTTCTGTTTTTGCCGCAAAACGTTACAGCCCTCATTCAACCAATGGACCAATCACCAATCTCGACTACGAAGAAACTGTATAAAACGAATCTAATGAGAAAGTTACTTATCGAAAAGGATTACGAAAAACTTGAAACGTTTTTAAAAGATCTGACGATAAAAGACTGTTTAGTGATGCTTAGCAAAGTATGGTCGAGTGTGAAGCAGACTACTTTGAAGAATGCGTGGAAGGCATTACTACCGGAAAATATGGGAACACAAAAGTCTGTCGTCAATTTTTCTGAAAGTGCAATGTATAATGAAAACTCTTTTAGTTGCGAAACCAATTCTTCAGTTGAAGAGTTCAATCTCATTCACGAGTTTTGTGGACACCTTACCAAGTGTTTATCAAAAGACAATGAAGATAGTGAAGAAATATCGAAAAAGGTCAAATTAAAAATTGAAGAGTGGTTTAATGGAGATGAAGGAGATAGTGGCTATGAAATACTATCAGATAACCAAATCCTGCAATCCGTCTGTAATCGCCATAATAATCTTAATGGTCTTGAAAGTTCGAATATGATGGTTGTTGACCAACCCGAATATATTGATGTAAAATATGAAAATATTGAGGCAAAATGTGAAAATATTCAGGAAAAATGCGAAAATAATCAGGAAAAATACGAAAATATTCAGGTAAAATGCGAAAATATTCAGGTAAATTGCAAAAATATTGAAGAAATATGCGAAAATATTCAGGAAAAATGCGAAAATATTCAGGAACAATGCGAAAATATTCAGGTAAAACGCGAAATTGACGAGAACGAAAAAATTGGGGCCCAGGAAGCACACGAAAGCTTCTTGAAATTCAGAAATTGGATGCTGACACGGGTTAAATGTTCCGAATCTCAAATTCTCCACTTCAACGAATGTGAAAATATTTTGAGAAATGCCATTGATAATTCTCAAAATTTTTAACAACGTGGAATTTTTTTTAGCACGACATATTTTGTAAATATATTTAAAGACATAACTCATTGCTAATCGTTAATCGTTTTCATCACTACTATTTTCTGTATGCATTATTTTATATTTCTAGTGATAGACATAGTTAAACAGAAATAATATTGTTCACAATATGCGAAAATTTATAAAATTTCTATATATATATATAATATATATATATATTATATAGACATTGCGAGTAATGATATTTTTATTTATTCGAATAAAATTATTTATTAATAATACGATCCTGAGTTTTTCCCTGAATCCGCGTTACAATTATTTGCAGTCAATCTGACTGAATCCGATTTTAAAACAAAGATTCCTTTCCGATTTAATCCGAGTTGTGGTACGGATGTCAATCCAAATGAATCCGACTAAACCCTAGGATAAACTAAGATTTCTATCCGTCTGAATCCGACAAAATCAGATTTTTAAAGGAGAAGTCCTATTTGATTTAATCCGAAGTCGAAACGAGAATAAAAACGAAATAGAACACTAAATCTTGTCCAGTTCGGTTTTAAAATAAGAATTCCCATCTGATTTAATCCGATCTAATTCCAAGTCGAAACAAGAATGCCTTTTTCCGCTTGAATTCAATCTAATCCGATTTTAAAAGGATGCCTAATCCGACGTGAAATCCAAGATTTCTGTTCGATTGATTCCGACCTAATCTGAAGTCAAAACAAGGATTCTAATCCAAACGAATCCGACCTAATACGAGGTCGAAGCAATAATTCCAATTTAACATCTACAAAAATTATATATTTTCTATTGCTCAACTTTTTTGAATAACTAAACGTTTCAGAAAAAAATATTTATATAAATTTAAAAACTGAATCGAATTTTGAGACACACATGATTTTTAAATATTATTTAGGTAACAAAGATTTAACAAAATGTAATATGTACGTACAAATTTTGAGTTCTCTAAAGACATAATTTTTACTTAGTATTTTAAGCTTTTTTTACCTAAATAATATTCAAGGATCACGTGAAATATTGTGTGTGTGGGCAGGGGGGGAAAGAAATAAATCAATTCATACTCACAATTACAATTTTTTATTCGTGTTCAAATGTGAATTAAAATTTATGAATAAAAGTAAAATAGGTATTGGAAAATGCTTACAACACAGTTAAAACACATTTGTAATACATAGTTTCCTTGAACTTTCTGCATGTCAAAAATGAAGGGATAAATTTCATAAAAGATAGAGTAATCAATTATTAGAGCTGTTTTAATTTGATATTTTCTTCAAATGAAAGTATATATATGTAGAGGTATGATGAAAATACATGTTGAACGATTATACATTCTGTAATATTCTGTTAAAATTATAACAATTCATAACAACAGGTTTTATGTACAATTGTACATATGTTTAAATCATCCTACATAATGCAATTATTGGTTACAATTAATCCGAGAGATTAAGCTGAAAAATTCATACAATTTAAATGTAATGTAAACTTTTTGGTGCTGAGGAAAATTTCTCATACCTATACATAAATAATAATTAGCTCTATAGAACCTTAAAAAATGTTCTCATTTTAATAGTTCCGTTTATTTATGACATATTTTTGAATACTTACTGTACAATTTCGAGAACAAGTCTAATGTCAGAGAATTTAATTAACATAGTATTTCAACTTAACGTGTAGACGTGAACGACAGCAATAAGCAAATTTTTCCAATGAGGGCATCAACGATAGTATTCTGTGTAAATTATAAAAAAAAAAAAAATAAATTCACCATATAATCAAAGTAAATTTCCTTAACCGAACTGCTAAGTTATTTTCATTTACGGATATTTAAATAATAAATTTTAATATCTTTGATTCGAAGTATGTAAATAAAGTTACATTACTAAATTTTAATTCCAAGAGTGACGACTACTGCGACTTGAACTTCTAGATTGACGTTTAAATTTGGGCTGAGGCAATAAATCCCCCGTAATATCTTCTTTCTTCTGCTTGTTCTTGTGGTTTTCGTCATCTCGGCGACTGTCGGAGCTTCGGGATTTCCTGTCGTTATTACGTCTGTCATAATGCCTTGGACTATCCTTTTTCGCACTGTCTCGTCTAGGACTGCCTTTTCTTGGACTGTCACGACTTGACCTTCTCGAACGATAAGAGTTTCGTCTCCTTGGTGATTCATTTCTCCTTCTTCGGTCTCGACTGAATCTGCGATCGCGATTACGATCACGATCTCTTGACCTGCGACGGTCTCTCGATCTTGAGCGACGACCAACAAATCTTCGTCCTCTGTCTCTCGAATCACGACTTGAGAATCTGTTTTTGTACAAAACTCGTCGCCCTGATCTCCCGTCTCTATGTCGAGAGTCTGCTTTTTCAAACACTGAATTTCCATTCCTCAAATTCCTACCATCATTTTGACGATGAGAAATGTCACCTGATTCTCTATCGTCAAATTTATTGTTCTCTTTGCCCTCTGCTTCTTCAGGGCCCTCTGGGTTCCGGTAATGGAGTTCTTGTTCAGGACTCTCAGTGTGTTCCCTGCCTTTGTCCGGATATTCTTCAAATTTTCTTTTTCGTTCAGTTTCACGTCTCTTCTGATCTTCTTCCTTTTTCATGCGGTCTTTTTCGATTTGCTGGAAAATATATTTAATTAGTTTTAATATACAGTGTTGCTTTTTGGGGAAAAATACCTGTACTTCGTATTTCAATCAAGACTGATAAAATAATTACGAAATAGCATAAGGAAATCCAACTCTAATATAAGAACTGCTAGCAGTTTTTTGAAAAATATATATACCTGAAATTCGTGCAATTTGATGGTTCGATTTTGTGCTTGCTTCCAATGTGGCGGAGTCACACTTCTAGAACGACTCCTTGAAGGGGTGTGGTACCTCTGAAAATGATTTCTCATTAGCTTACTCACACATAGTATATCTTGTAGCACTTAAAGGCTGTGATTTATTATTTGATGTACGTTAATGCTACTCTACAATTAAATAACAATAATAATAACTCAAAAGATGAATTGACTTCTAGTAAGTTAATTTGCAGTGAAGGAAAAAAAAATTTCACATTTAAAGTACTATTTTTAAAGTACATAGTGCAATCACATGTTCATGAGGATCCTGTTTAACGTTATGATATACTTGAAATGTTTGCTTACAAATATTCCTCTGCCTTTGAAAATTCGACCAGTCTTCCTGTTACTGCGAACTCGTTCTCGTCCATAATGTTGACGAAATTCTTTTTGGTTAGCGTTATTAGTAGAGCCGGCACGATACAAAAATTTGTTTGCTGGTACTTCAGGGATTTCATCGGGATCAATCTTTGTCACAGAAACAAGTGGGTGCGGTTCACCATCCTCTTCCTCTATTTCTTCATTTGATTCTAATATCTCTCCATCTTCGGATTTGGCCTTTTTCCTACTTTATAAAAAAATTCAGATTACGTGATTATTATTTTACACTCGTCGAAAATCGTTTTTCACACAAGATTCACACGATACTTTTTTGTCTCACTTTCAAAAGAGAATAGGAAAAACAAGTATTGCATCAATCGTAGGCAGAAAGAGATTTTGACTCGTGTGAATAAGGAGTCAAAAATTCTCGTAAAGGAATTAAAATAATTGTCGAATAAAAATAAATACCTTTTCTTAGCCTTCTTTTTTTTCTTAGCTTTCACATGAGAATCGGAGTCGGAATCTGACACACTAATTTCTTTCTTCTCTCGCTTTTTTGCTATAAAATCGTTCAAATTATATTTTTAAATCACACACATTTCTAAGTTAGTTTAACAACTAAGTTTACAGTTTAACCAGTAGAAAAATGTGCACTTTATACAATTCTTAATAGTGTTAAAATAAAAGGAAAATATTTTAGAATAAGAGTTTCAATTGAATAATAATAATTGATTAGATTTTTGAAATGATTTAAAAATACTTATATAATTTGATATATAAAAAAATTATTACATAGGGCGACAACGGCCATGTAGCGACCAGAAGTGACACTGGTAAAATAAAAAAGCGTAATAAAGAAGCACATCTAACTTCCAAAATTCAAATTTTTGTCTATTTTTGGCACAAATGTTAAAATCTGTTATTTTACACACTACCCTTTCTAATCATTAGTCAGTGATTAAAATTTTTAAATCCTGAAATATTTACAAAATTAAAAATCTTTTCATTTCAAACAATTGGTTTTAAGATATAATTTATAAAACTAGGAAAAAAATAATAAATTTGAAAATCATTTACTCATTTTTAAAAGTGCTAAATATTTTTTGGCGCAAATACTGAAAAGAAAAATATTATAATATACTTAGAGTTAGTGTAAAGAGGTTCCTTAAAAAATAAATAAATAAATAAAAATAAAATAAAAAAAAAACAAATTATTAAAATTCCATTTAAAGTGTGAATTCTATTCCAAAAATTTTTAATACACTTTAAAAAATTTCAAATATTTAAATATTTAAATTTCAAATAACTTGGAAGTATTTTAATGATACATATCCTATTATCCTATTATAAAAACGAGGTTGGATTATGTATATCGAACATAGATTCTCGCAATCACAAAATCTGAAGTCACATTCTTTCTTCATCTTTTCGTTTAAAAGATACTCATAAGATTTAAAACAGTTTCTAAAGGAGTTAAGGATTTCAACAGATTTTAAAGAATTTAAAGAAATTTGAAAAGAATTTTAAGGGTTTCAAGTAATTTAAAAAAATAAAAAATTTTTTTAATTCTTTAAAATCTATTCATCTCTTGAAACCTTCTGAAACTTGTTGAAATATCTTGAATTCTCTAAAGATTTTGAAAGTATTTAAAAAAATTTTTAAATCAATTGAAATTCTGCAAAAAATATTAAAATCGCTTGAAATCTATTTTTCTATACAAAATCTTTTGAATTTTCTTGAAATCTTTTCAACTTTATTTTTTATTCCAAAACTTATGCATAGTGGCCTGAACAAACAAAAACATTAAATGGGTTCCAAAATATTTCGCAGATTCTAAAATATTTTGAATAGATTGCAACAGATTTCTAACAACTACTTGAGACTCCTAAATATTTTAAAAGATTTCATGATCTTTAATATTTAAAATCTTTAAAATTTCACGTAATTCTTCAAAAATCCACAAAAGTATTTAAAAATGATTAAATTAGATATTGCTAAATATTGAAAAGAATTCTTAAGATTTCGTGGTTTAAAATATTTCAGAAAAATTAATATTTGAAGAGATTTACGTAACAGATTTAAAAGAATGTTTAAAAATTTCAAAGAACTATCAAAAGACTTAAGTTATTTCAAGAAATTTCAATATTTTTATAGAATTTCAAAAACATTTTTTTGTAATTTTCAAAAAATGTAAAAGAAATAAAAGAATTGTTTATATTTTGAAATACGAATAAATTTTCAATGGTAATGCTATTGACATTTTTCAAAAATTTCGCACAATATCACTTGAAAACTTTTGAAATCTTCTTAAATCTAAAATCTCCTAAAATTCTATGAAATCTTCTAAAAATATAAGAATCTCTTAAAATCCTCTAAAATTCCAAGACAAACTTTAAAATGACTTCAAATCATTTATGTAGAAGCACCTAAATTTCATAAAAATCTCTAAAATTCACGTAAACTTTAGAAATCTCTTAGAATACCTTGGAATTTTTTGAAATTCCTAGAAACGTCTAAAAATTTAATGAAATCTCTTCAAATGAAGTATTACTCCATGAAATCCCTTAAAGTTTGATTAATTCTTTTAAAATTCCTCCAAATCATTTGAAATTCTTCACATCCCATGAAAAAACTTCAAAAATGTTTCAAATTCCTACAAAAATCTCTTAAAATTTCACGTAATTTTTCAAAAATCTACAAAAGCTTTTAAAAATCTCTTAAAATATTTAAAAATCCAAATAAATTTTAAATCAATCCGAGGCCTATTTAAAAGCAATCCGAACCTTTAATCTGAATGAATCCGGTCAATCCGAAACAATGAGAATTAATCCGAACTTTCAATCCGAATGATTCCGAAAAATTCGGATTGACCGGATTCATTCGGATTAATTCGGATTGACCGGAATATTGACTTCATCAGGTGTGACTCACTTCGACACTTAGAATTTATAAAAATAGTTTCGATATAATAGCAAGCTCTCTTTTATTATAGGATTAAGTAGATAATACTGACCTTTACTTTTAGTCTTCAAAATCAGTTCACCGCAGTTAACGACTTTAGCATCTTGAAGTGGGCGGGACATGCGATCCACAGGTAGGCCTTCTATGTGCGAAATGACTTCCTGACCCGAAACGACTTCTCCAAAAACCACGTGCACTCTGTAAATAAATAAATTTTGAATATAACAATTTTTATATAGTTTTACGTTTAAACTCTTATTAACATAATTAATTTTTTCAACTTACTTGTCGAGATGAGGCGCTGGTTGCGTTGTACTACAACAACAAAATATAATTAAGGGGATGAATGGTGAACAGAAAGAGCCAGCTTTCAGAGGTCATTGTGTTGTAGTGCTGGAGTACAGTTCCTTCTCTCATGACTACACAAAAACAGTGTTAAGTTATTCATTCCTCCACATTTGAATCTACAGCAAGTCTTTATGAAATTGAGTTTTCTCTCGTCAAGTTGATTTTGGATTTATTCTGATGAAATTTCTTCAAATTTTCGAAAATCTAGTGAAATTCATTTTTAAGTTTTGTCTTCATTTATTATAAATAAGTATATATTGTTATAGTCAGACCTCCAAATAGTGGAACTCTAAATGAAGTCTTGGCTGGATTAAAGATGGATCAACACGAGGGGCTAATCACACTTGAAGTCAGGTGTACACTTACTTTTAAAATCTTTTGAAATCCCTTGAAATCTCTTAAAATCTCTTGAAATTTCACGAAATATTTTAAGGGTATGTGGTTATTACTATACATATGAGCAAATTCAGTTTACTCGAGCTTTTTCACAGTTTTTACTTTAAAAAAATCTTTTGCTCATATATATTAGTAAATAACAAATGCTTTTCAAATTCCTCAAAATCTTATAAAGTCTCATAAATTCCATGACAACCCTCTAAATTCCTAAAATTTTTTTTTGAAATATCTTAAAATTCCTTAAATTATTAAATATCAATCAATATCCTCACTTTGAAGTATTTACTGAAATATTTCGAGAAATATCATAAAATGTGTTAGTTATATAATGCGGTTCCTAAAGTTATTAATTTGAAACAAAAGATTGAGTTTCTATACTCACATAAAAAATTGTGATCCATTTGTGTCTTTACCTCGATTGGCCATGGACAAGAGAAAAGGTTTGTCATGTTGTAACTCAAAGTTCTCATCTATAACAAGAAATAAATTTTTCTAATAAATAACTTTTATTATAATATTAAACACAAAAAATATTTCGAAGAACTGTGTCGCCAACAGAAAACATTGAAAAAGAAAGTTTAATGTTTTATTTTGGCGTTTGTTTTGTTTTTTCAATTTTTCAAATTAATTAATTTCTTATCACCTGGGAATGTTCCGCCGTAGATCGATTCTCCTCCTGTTCCATTTCCTATTGAGAAGTCTCCACCTTGTATCATAAAGTCCTTTACCACTCTGTGAAAGACAATTCCTTTATAGTGCAATGGTTTGCCCGTAGTTTTCCCCAATCCTATTTCTCCGGTGCATAAAGAACGAAAATTTTCACAGGTAATTGGACAGACATCGAAATACAGCTCAAAGATGATACGACCCATAGGCAAGCCGCCTACTTCTACATCGAAGAACACTCGTGGATTAACCATCGTCATGGTATTACTTGCCTTGTTCTGAAATAAAGTATTATGCCAAAGGAAAGTATTAGATAATGACATCAATTAATATTCACGGAAAATTAAAAAAAAATTAATGATTTTACAAATTAAGACATATTAAAAAAATTGTTCAAGACACATCGATTGACCTATTGACGTACCTTCCATGACCTTTTATATTTAGGTAATAATATGTTGTCGAATTTTAACTGATTTTAAGAACTTTTAAGGGATTTTAAGGGACTTCACCAAATTTCATTGGATTTTCAGGTATTTTAAGGAATTTAATGAGATTTCTTGGGGTTTTGAATAATTTTAAGGATTTTGAAAGAATTTTACAAAATTTATTGGAATTATCCGCAATTTTAAGGAATTTAAGATTTTATGGGATTTTAAGTCATAGAAAAATTGTTAACGGTATTTTTTGGAATGTCAAGGAATATCAAGTAATTTTACGAAATTTAAATGATTTTCACTAGACTTTGTAGAATGTTAAAGGGATTTTAAGAAATTACATTTAACTTATTGACATGCCTGAAATTAATTCAAAAATTAAAAATTCTAAATTATTATTTTTCATACTTTGGAAAGACCTTAAATAATTTTAAAATCTTGATTTTAAATAAATTGCAATGTAAAAAATTTCGGGAAATTTCTCTATAATTTCACTAGAGATTATTCCACATTTTTTTAGGAAAATGGTTTTCACTAACATTTTAAGGAATTTCTCTAAAATTTTTGAAAATTTATTTAAAATTTTGGAAAAATTTCTTAAAATTCAGGAAATTGAATCATACTTTTTTAATCTTTTGGTAGTTTATTGTAAAAATTAGGAAATACCATAAATCTTTCTGAATTTAAAAATACCTATTATGGTAAATATTGAAAATTGTTCCAAAAATTTTTTTAATTTTCTATGTAAGTTAGTTAAATTTACGCAAAGGTTGTGAATTTCAAAATTTCCTAATCCAAATGATGTAACATTTTTAGGTATTTAAAAAAATATCTCCTCTGTCACAAAAAGTCACGCAATGCGAAACTGCCTGTGATATTCCCCAAGAGTGTGTTAGAAATATTCTTTACTAAATGTTTGGTGTGTTTAGAATTAATGACGCGCAAAGCTCGCGAATCATAATTGTTAGTATGAGAACAAATTTCTTCCATATTGGGAATATAACGTTACAGTATTTGATAACATTTTCGCACGTTAGAGACACATCGATTGAAAAATATAAAATAAATTATTTTGCTTTATTCACTGGAATGTCTCCTCGTTTTATATTTAATATACGATTTATTATTTTATTTTTGTTGCATATATTTACGAAACAGAAATTGTGTATGTAATTGCTTAATTGAACTATATCCAACTTCACACTGTTCGCGATATAATCAAAACGTCAAATTCTTTTTACTTCAAAATTAGTGAAATAAATTTAGCATTTTTAACGAATCCAATCTCGAATTTTTAAAAATTCTTTGAAATATTTTAAAACTCAATTAAAACTTTTGGAAATCATTTTTAAGAAGCCTTTTAATCTTCGTACAAAATGCTTTTAAATTCACTTATTAAATCTTTGAAAAGCTGTTTGATAACTATAGACCTTTTAAAACTTCGTTAAATTCTATAATATTCTTTTTAAACATCTGGAAATTATTTCAAATCTGGTTCAATTCTTTGAAATATTTTGGAAATACATTTGAACATTTTTTCTAATATTTACAAAAATGTATTTAAATCTTTTAAAGTTCTTTGAAATTTCATCAAATTCCTTTCAAGTCCATGATTTTTTATAAAATTAGATATTGTCGAAACCTTTTTTAAATTTTATAAAAAATATAGATATTTCCCTTACTTACTTACTTACTTACATACTAATTCATCCGGCTACTCTACACTGCCAGTATCCGGACGAATTTATTCAAAATAAATCGTCCGACTACAGCAAAGTGCCAGTATCCGGACGAATTTCTCCAAGATAATTCGTAGCGAATTTGATACAGGGGTAAAGGGGCAAGATATGATAAAGTAAAGTGGTAAACAGAAATAATGGTGAAGGGGGGAGATATGGTAGAGTAAAATGGTAGACAAATTATGGTAAAGGGAAAGGATAAACAAAAATCATGGTAAAGGAGGGAGATATGGTAAAGTAAAATGGTAAAGACAAATCATTGTAAAGGGTGGAGATATGGTAGAGAAAAATGGTAAAGACAAATCATGGTGAAGGAGAGAAATATGGTAAAGTAGAATGGTAAACGGAAATCATGGTGAAGGGGGAAAAATTATCTTGGAGAAATTCATCCGAATACTGGCACTTTGCTGTAGTCGGACGATTTATTTTGAATAAATTCGTCCGGAAACTGGCAGTGTAGTGTAGCCGGATGAATTAGCTTGGTCAAAAACGTCCGTCTAGCCAGAGGTTTAGACGTAATTTTGCATCCGGCTAGCTGGACATTTAGACACTTCGAATTTTTAATGTCGAGAATATTTAACTTCGGGAATTAAAAATTTCGATAACTTTTAATTTCGGGAATTATAAATTGCAGTAAATTTACGTGATCTGTCTAAAATACGATGTCGAAACAAAATGCGACTCGGGATCCAAAAAATAATTATTCTAGATTGTAATTGCTTTTACACACTCTCCCGGAATATTGTTTAGCTTACTCGACTCAAATATATTAAAATATATTTATTTATAATATACATTTTTTTTGCTCGTTTAAACCATTTTGGTAATATCAGTTATAATGTCAAAAAAAAAAGAGGTTAGATGATCAATAAAAAAAATTGGGAAAAATACCAGAACATGTACAATATGGAGCAAAAAATATTATTGAACTTAAAGGACGTCAAATAAATGTCAATTCGAACAGTAAGTAATTACGTTTCTCTGAATATATTAATAATAAGATAAGATAAAAAAAAAATGTGTCACTTACGAATGCTAAAAGATTGTAAATCTTGTTTATCTTAAGCAAGGTTTCACACTTTAGAAGAGGACATATTTCGTTAAATTACCACGCTACTTATATACCAAGTAGAATCAAAAACCAAATTTTGATACTCAATACGCGTAACAACACTTTAGGACATCAAAAATTATTTTATCGAACAACTGAATCATAAAATATCTGAATAGTCGAATTGTCCTCCAGCTCCAATAGTAAAACCATAATTGTAGAAAAATAAGGTCAGATAAGGTGTAAAGAAATTTTAAAAGAGAAGAAAATTAGGTATTTCACGTAGTGACGTAATAATCTCAAAACGGCCGTATACTGGTATGCTGGTATCACATTTGTTTATGCACCAGTATACGGACATTTTTTAATTATTACGTCACAACGTAATATCTACACTCGAACTCCCATTTTCGCAATCCTCTGAATTGCATTACCTATCATATGTCAGGATATTTACCACCAAAATAACAGGAGCAGGCCTATCAATTTGCTTCTTACCTACCTACTCAACTGCGTAGGTATGCGTTGCGCTCTCAGCATCTGATTGGTTGCTATTGGCGCGCAATTTAAAATTCTAAAACGTAATACGCAATGCGTATGCGAATACGTATTTCAATGTAGGTTAGGTTTCTGACATTTGGGATTTGGGAAACGAAATTTCTCTGATGGTGGCGTCCCATTTTTGCGTTTTGCGTTGCATCATAACGAGAGAGAAAGAAATAGAAGTATTGTTTTGTCTCTTTTACTCTCATTATGACGCAATGCAAAACGCAATCATCATGGGATGCCACTCTTAGGCCCTGTCGGCCCTGTCTACAATAGGTATAAATTCGATATGCATATGCAATATGCATATGCGCGGTGCGCGCGCATCCCGCGCATCGTATTACCAACTATTTTTTGCTAAAATGAGGTTATGTGCACATTTTTACCACTTGAATTTGAAAGCCTAAAATTTCTAATTGTTGGTAATACGATGCGCGCGTACCACGCATATTCATATCGAATTTATGCCTATTGTAGACAGGGCCTGAGAAGTGAAGTCACATGAATCCGAAATGCGTTGCATTTTTGCTCTAAACCATGAGAGTGAGAGAGATAGTAATATTAGTGCGTCTCTCTCCCTCTCATGTTTTTGCGCTAAAAAGCAATACATTCCGGATCCATGGGACGCCAGCCTGACATTTCGGAGGCTCAAATTTTTCACTTCCTGACATTTATGGAGTTCGAGTGTAATTCTATATATATTCTCTACAGAAAAAGTTCTCGGGAACAGCGTTGTCAGGGCACCAATACTACTATCTCTCTCACTCTCATGGTTTTTCGCTAAAAACGCAACGCATTCCGGATTCAGAGTGTAGATGTAGTACCATGATGAATCCGGAATGCGTTGCGTTTTTGCGCAAAACGATGAGAGTGAGAGAGACGCATTAATACTACTATTTCTTTCACTTTCATGGTTTTATGCAAAAACGCAACGCATTCCGCATCCATGGGACGCTACCCTCATGGGGTTTTGAGTAAGTAAAATACCTTTGGTAAATTACATGGTTTTTTAAAGTAATTTACTATTAACTATAGATATATACGTCGAAAACATCAAACTCATATAGAGTGGGGGGTTTTCTACATAAAATATATCATTTACATAAGCTGACATAAGTAGAAAATCATGTAATATACGTAAAAAACCTAGAGTGACGCGTCACTGCACAACCCTAAGTTCAAATAATAAGGCGGACTCCTGAAAATAACCAAAAATAAAAATAAATAAGCAGTTTAAATAACTAATTCATTATATGAATAATAAATTAACTATATATACATAAGTTAGGTACTAATAAAATCAGATAAAATACAATTATAATTTCGAATTTAGCACGACACAAGCGTGAATAATATAAGAAATAGGTACTAAATAAATTAGGCAAACTTAGTTTTTTTAATTGATCCATACATTCAATATTAAAAATAAAGCAACAAAGTAATGAAACAAAATCTATCATTACCAAGGCCGGCGGATTGTATGGGTAAGGTAGCTAGATTACTACCAACTTGAAAAATTCCAACTGGGTAGTTATCTACTCAAGATTTGTGATATTTTAGCAATAGTATTTAAAAACAAATATTTTCAAAGTCCCCCAATTCCGCTTTTTAGCAAATATTACCGCACTTCATCAGAAAGTTTTTTTAAGCTTTATAAAAAGTTTGAATTTCGCGCCAAAAATGTGGATTTTAGCTCAATATGTGGACTGATGTCGACATTCAATTTTATTTACTTTTTTTCACAGAATGCCCAATCCAGAGTACTTATAGAGATTAGAGATCAGTGCGATACTGCGATCAGTGCATCCTTCTAGCAAAGATATGCAAAGATATTCTTCTAGTGATGCTAGAAACAGTTAGAAACTTTATCATTGGCTGAAGTCCTAGTGTTTTCCTGCTTTCTGCTCTTAATTATCTACTATTGCTTTTATCAGACTTGATCAGACTTTTATCTGCCATTACCAGCCATTACGATGGAATTGCACCTTGAGTTGCATTATCTGTTGTCATGCAATTACATTTTTTAAAATATTTTTTTTGTTTTTGTATATAGTATTAACTTTTGCGCTCTATGAGATTTACATGCAGTAAGTATATATGTGTGATTCCATGTAATATTTATTATAACTGAAAAATAAAATCGCGTCGAATATTTTTTTTAGAGATACCAAAAAATAGATACGTATTTTTTTATTTCGACATGATATACAAACTTTTCAAGGTACAAGTATTTGGACATCTGGAGTAGAAAAAATTAAGGATTTTTAAAAATATTCCTGTTCGTAAACCATTTCTTATAAAACAATGAAATTTTCAGTACAATGCATTTAAAATTATTTCCTCAACTGAAACATATTCTAAACAAATGAACAGTAATACTTCAATAAAAAATATATGAAATAATTTTTATTATTAATAATAAGAAATATTCAATGATTACAATTTTTTATTTTAAATAATCTGTTTCAAACATACTTTAAATCCATTTGGATGAGAAAAACAACATATTTCTATGAAAACGTGAAAAAAAATGTTTAGTCGACAAAAAATTTGTTGTGTCATTGAGCGCCTCATCAGTATATATATTCTGTATATATGCTTATTTAATTTGATTGTAACAATTAGCTTCAAAATCAAAGTAATTATGTATATTTCTTATGAGTGCGAAAATAATCTGAGAAAAAACGATTTTTAAGAGGTCCATTTTCCATAAATGCAATTTATTTTAAACAATTGTATATAAAAATCATTTTTCATACAAAAAAAGGAATAATTTTTTTGTTCATCGCTATATATTATATGCAAAGTGTAAGTAATCGTTGTTGACTGAACCTGATTCATTGTTTTATAAGAAATGGTTTATGAACTGGAAGATTTAAAAAAATTCTCAATTTTTTCTATTCCTGATGTTTGAACACTTGTAACTTGAAAAGTTTGCATGTCATGTCAAAATAAAAAATACGTGTCTATTTCTTTTGTATCTAAAACACAAGAAAAAATATTGGAGGCGATTTTAATTTCAGTTGTAAATATGATATGGAATCACCCATCCCTGCTGGAAGTAAAACGGATTGAAACGTTATCCGCTTTAATCCGTCATCTATCCATGAGTATCCGTTTGAATACTTTTTTAATACTCGGCGATCCGTTTGTATCCGTTGATTATCCATCTATCCATTTGAATCATAATCTTATCCGGTGTAACAATACGTTTTAATCCTTCAGTATCCGATTTTATGTATGACTATCTGTTTTTATACTTATACGTTTAAATCCTTCATTTTTTATCCGCGACTCAATCCTTATCTATCCGTGAGCTACATAGATTTGATCCTGTCACCAAAAATTTATCCGTTTGAATCATTACTTATCCTCTTTACTCCGTTTTTCACAAAATATATTGCCTATCCATTTCAATCCATAATTTTTTATCGGTCAACTTATCCTTTTCTATCCGCGACTTACTTAAAATTTCTTGTTAACTATCACGTATAGAATACTTATCCGTTTGAATCATTACTTATTCTTCTCAATCCTTTCTAAAAAGAATGTATTCTCTATCCTTTCTAAATCATGATTCTTTATCCGCAACCCTTTACTTGTCTATCCGCTACATACTTTGACAATCCTTGTTACCTTTGACGGATATAATACTTATCCATGCCAATCATTACTTATCCCCTTTAATCCATCTACACAAAACATATTGCCTATCCATTTCGATTCATAATTTTTTATCCATCAACCTATTCTTTTATATCCGCAACCTACTTTGAAATTTCTCAACTATCATGGATTAAAATTGTATCCGCTCAAATCATTACTTATCCTCTTCAATCTTTTCTAAAATAATGTATTCTTTATCCGCTCTAGACCATGATTCTCTATCCAAAATATATTTCTATAAATCTCAATCCATAATTTTCTATCCGTCAACCTATCTTTTTCAATCCGCGACCTACTTAAACTATGCATGATCTCAAGCACGGATATGATACTTATTATTCTTGCCAGTCAATGTTTATTCTCAGATGAATCTTCTCCACAGAAAGAATTTCTATCCGTTTTAATTCATAATTTTCTATCCGTACGGATAGAAATAAAAATAACAAATGTAAAATATAAAAATAGCGATAAAAATCAAAGTAATTCGCGGATAGATAAGGATTGAAGGGGATAAGTATTTATTGTCACGGATGTCAATTCAATCCGTGATAGGTGAGATAATATCGAAGTAGGTCGCGGATAGACAAAGATAGGTTGACGGATAGAAAATTATGGATTGAAACGAATAGGCAATTCTTCCTGTGGAGAAAGGATTAAAGATGGTAAGTAATGATTGGGACGGATAAGTATTCTATTCGTGATAGTTAACAAGGAATGTTAAAGTAGGTCGCGGATAGAGAAGGAAAAGGTGACGGATAAAAAGTTATGGGTTGGAACGGATAGGCAATTCTTCCTATGGAGAAAGGATTAAAGATGGTAAGTAATGATTGGGACGGATAAGTATTCTATCCATGATAGTTAACAAGGAATCTTAAAGTAGGTCGCGGATAGAGAAGGATAAGGTGACGGATAAAAAATTATGGATTGGAACGAATATGCAATATGTTTTGTGGAGAACGGATTAAAAAGGATAAATAATAATGATGGGCAATTTCACCACAAATTCCGCGAGATGGCGCCCCACCCACTCTCCCGCAAACGACCCAACCTAGTGCAGAGATATATTCGAGTGTTTGGTTTCAAGTGGAATCCATCTTCGGATCAATTACAGCACAGTGATGCTTCTTTCGTGACGACTCTCCAGCGGTGCTTCTCTGTGAGCTATCTTCAGTTAATTTGCGTGGTATATTTTTGCAGTATAAAGGGAATACGTTGCACGCTGCTCCAGGCTGCTGTATTCTCCCTTTTATTACATTTTTTGCAAGGCGGATACTCGGATAGACACAGATAGAGACTAGTTGAAAAGTGACTGAAACGGTAACATATGGATAGCATATTTTTACTTGAAGACAGATTTAAACGGATAGATATGGAATATGGATAGATAATTTTTCGTTAGATTATGAAGGATACATAAGGATAGAATATTTTTCGATGAAGGTGGATAAAAACGAATAAATATGATACCATCTCATGGATAGAAAAGGATAAAAATGTTCGGATTGTTACGGATAGGGGCGGATTATGTTCCACTTCACATATTGAAAATGATTCAAACAGATAAAGATTTAAAAACCTAATAAAGGATAGAAAATGATTGAAAAGGATGCAAAGGATGCAAAGTGCTCATTAAAACGGGTAAAAAATGTCTATCCGTTTGAATCCGCTAATTCCTATACGTTTGAATCTATTTACTTCCAGCAGAGATGAACGAGCTCTCACCTTTATATGGTTGTGTTTGCAGTGCTTCTGTAGTTCATCATGCACTGCGAATAATGAAAACATTGTCAGTTTTCATCTACATAAACACACACCGATTCGAATATGGATTCTTTTGAGTTTGCATATTTTTCACAAAAAAAGGACAACGGCATGATTGAATTCAACAGAAATGGCATGATTTTACCACAATACCCAGACACACATGAAGTGGACCAATTATATTTACAAAGTATGCTGACGTACTTCGATGATGAGAACTCTAATAATAATGAAATACTGGACGCATTTCCAGTAATATCTCTGTCAACAAACGAAGCTGACAAATTTTATAAACTTTCATTACAACGATTAAAAGACTTTTACATGGATAAAGTACAAGAAGATGGATTCATACATTCAACACTTAAACATTTATATATGTATCTCGCGATTGAAGGTGAAAAGCGGTTTCCATGTTTTTCCGCATTTTTTAATAAATGTTTTAAAAAAATAAAACCAATCATGTATAAAAGAGATGACGGAGATTCCGTGGATTGTGAGGAATATGATCTGGATCGTGTAGCGAGTTACATACCAACGTCACAGTTTCAGAAAATGAAATTGTTAAAGGGTTGGATAGAAGGAGCATTACATTATTTTGACTACAGTATAATGTTTTTCGATAGGCGCTCTGTAAGCTTTGGCGATTTTAATGAAAATATTGTCGACCTAGTGTCTTATGGCAAATATTGGTCTTTCTCGTTTGCTCGTGGATTTTTTCAATTGGATGAATCAGGGTTGTTCTACAAACATTTTTTTTATGTTAACATTCATAAAAGGAACAAATACTTGTTTACCTTACCAAACAATGACAATGAACGTGATGGTAAAGTGATGATGTTCCGAAATGAAGTCATCAAGAACCAATTAGAGAAGGCTCTATCAATAAGTTTATTTCGTAAGGACACTTTTCGTTTGAACGATGTCATTTCAGTTTAATCTCTATGAGAACGGAGGCAATTTTAGCACCCACTTTGACACCATGTTTGTAAATAAATCGTCAGAAGAGTGTTCATTGTACACTCTCTTGTTGTATATCAAAGTTGAAGGCGATGACAACTATATGTTTATGGGTGATAAGGAAATTAAAGTGAAATTGTGTGAAGCTACTGCATATATTATTCCACATTGGGTAAAACATCGTGTCGAAGGTACAGGCAAACGAGAATTTATCAAAACGGAAATCGTGCTTTTGAATAAACATCTTAACGTCACCTACGATCGTTTGTTGGCTGATGCTTTCGACAAAAGTTGTTATTACCTACTGCAAAGTTTCAGACATCCACAAATGAAGGACATTGTATCGAAGAGTTTTAACCATAGAGATATTACAATAGAGTAGAGAAGCCAGCCTGAAACTTGTCAGTTCGGGCGAGAGAGAGAGAGAATCTGAAG
>JAUEJJ010000004.1:12491929-12512225 GCA_032164275.1 Synergus coniferae | reverse complement strand
CGGTGATATGAAATTTGCCTTCGAAAGTTAAGAATTAATACATAAGTCGAAAGGTTCTTCTATAGGAATTGTTAACAGAACCTTATGGAATATTTAAAAAATATTTTAATATTTCAGTAATGTTTAACAACATAATTATTTTTTATGGTAAAATAAAAGAAATGTACATAGTTGTTTATAACATTAAAAAAAATGGTTTCATTCAATTACATGAATTCAAACAAATTTTTTAATTATTAAATTTGATTCTACATCGTTTAACTGAACAGTCTTCTTCAAACACCGTCCTTGGGTTTAAATCACAAATTTTTTCATGCGTCTCCTTCAAATTCTTAGGCAATGAGGGGAATAATTTTACACCCGTGAGGTGTAATGCCACACTGGAAGGGGAAAGGTTTTCAGTTAGTTGGCGCGGAAACCGGCACTGCCCCTCCACAGAACCACTGCCAAAAATGTATAACCGGATGTCAGAACATTCCGAGAATATTTAAAAGAAATAATATTTTAATTTGATAGAATTTGATATATTAATAAAGAACAAACTAATAGAAAACTAATAATTATAACAGGTGGTCACCACATTCACAATAAGTAATCTGTTTAATTTCCCAAATAATGTTCACTGACGGTATATATTTTGCGAAATTTTTTGCTTCACAAATAGTTTATTTTTTACTTCAAAATAATCATTTTTTTATAACTTCAAATTAGTTTCTGCCTTTATATAACCTTTCTGATAATAATTGTTCTGACAACGAAAATAATCTAAAGATACATATGATTTTCAAAATCGGTATATTAAAACAATTCGCGGAATTTCTACACCAATCAGATTTTCAACAAAAATGTGTTCGATATATTGGTGACATCACTTTTTTAAGATGGGATCTAAATCTCTTTACAATTTTTTGAAATTTTTAAAATCCTGAAAATTCAAGGATGTTTTTTGATCTTTTAAACTTTTTTTTATAATTCCTTAAAATTCCTTCATATTCTTTGAAATCGTTGAAGTTCGTAAAAATCTCTTGGTACTTTTTGGAATCTGGAATCTTTAAGGGTATGTATTGCATTACGATCCCTACCTTACATTTATTGAGATATCAAATTGAAAATTTCAATAATTAACGTTAAAGCATGAAGGTACGTTTATCTGGTCCTAAATATTTACGTTTATAAAAAAATTTTTTTGAAAAAAATTGGTTTTATTTTTATAACAATTTAGGACCAGATAAACGCACCCAAATCCTCGGAAATGTTTTGAAATCCGACAAAATCCCTGAATGTCCATAGAAATTCTTTAAATTTTCATAAATGAAGGGTACATTATGAAAAATTTAATTTTTAACCTACACTTTACTAAATATCAGATATATATAAGATACCACGTTTTTTTTTTTGTAATAATTTTCTAGCATTGAAAAATCTTGTTTCTTTTCAGTCTTTGAAATCACGTGGTTTCGTCAAGGAACAATTCGCATGGAGGCATTTCTACTGGTACCTCACAAACGACGGTATCGAATTTTTGCGTGCCTATTTGCACCTTCCGCCTGAAATTGTCCCTTCCACATTGAAAAGGCAGGCGAGATCAGAAACTGCACGACCACGACCAACTGGTGCCGGACCACGAAGCGAAAGTTCCAGGCCTGCGGAAGATCGCGCTGGATATAGAAGAGGACCTGGTGGCCCAGGTGGACCAGGTGACAAGAAGGCTGATGTCGGTGCAGGAACTGGAGATTTAGAATTCCGTGGTGGTTTCGGACGTGGAAAAGCACCCCAATAAATGTTTTTTATAGTCACACATTAACTCTACGCATTTTTCTTTAACACCAAAGATAGTGATTCTTTCATTACTTAAAACTAGTTCTATATTTTTTTTATTCTAGTTATTCCTAGTATTAATAGACTTAATACTAGGAGCAACAAAAAATTTCAAGGTAATTCAAAAGATTTGAAGTAATTTCCACTTTCTAAGGCTACAAAATTTTTTTGGAAATACAGTTTCAAAAAGTTTTAGATTTCTAACGTTAAGGGTGATTGTTACCATAAGAAACGAAAGTAAATGACCTAGTTTTAGCAAAGTAATATATGTAGTAATAATCCTACGCTCTTAGAGATTACAAAAAGCTGAATAAGGTTTAATAGGATTTCAATTATTTTTCTTAAATCAGATTTTAATAAAGATTTTCTAAAATTTCAATATATTCATTTTCATTGCAATGAGTTTAAAATGATTTTCAACACTTTTAGCTTCCTTGGAAGCTAACGCTAAAATGATCTTAAATAACTCAAAATTTTTTCAAGTTTTCATTGTTATTCCTTGACGTTCATTTATAATTCTTAAAACCCATTAAAATTTTTTTTATTTTTCCGATTTCACAAAACCCTTCAAAGTCAAATGAAAACTTATAAAAACTTTTTGAAATACAATGAGATTTAAAATTTAATATTTTGAAATATGTCAAAAAAAAGTATTAAGGCTCGTAAAGTGAAGACAAGAGAAAATGTGAAAAGGTAAGTGAAATGAATAGATTAAAACAATGTGCTTTTGAGTACGTGTGTATTGCGTACTTTTTAATTTACATATCACGATCAAGGTATCCAGATAAATAAATATAAAACCTATACTGCTCAATGAAAATCGTACCTTGAAAATATGCCTATTTTCGTATATCGCATCATTTATTCTATCATTACAATATAAATAACAGATTAATTTTAATGAACAAGTTTATGTACATTATCGATATGCGATCGTGAAATTCGTACTGTCTATGCCGTATTTACAATTGGAAATATTTTCGACTTCGTATCACGTCGCATAGGAAAAATGGCCTCTTGCGGTGAAAACTTTCTCGATTTTTGGAAGACTCGGATTAAGTTTGCTAGCTTTTCTTTTTGTCAAGATCAACAACAGTCCAGGGAAAAATCTCGTTTGTCCAAACTTTCCAAAAATCACGGACTTCTTTCCCAAAACTCTGTACATATAACAAAAAATACAAATTTAATTATTGTTTCTAATTCTTTCTCCCTAATAAAAGTTTAAAGTTTATTCGGAAAGGAGTTTTTCACCAGGGCCTTGTAATAATTCTAAAAACACAAAAATTCGTTCATGCGCCTGCACTAACGAAAATTGCCAATAAAAGAGTTATTCTAACAATAAGAGAATATAGGAGAATAACTTTAATAAGATAACAGTCATCAGTCTGGTAACTTCAACCGTTATCGCATCTAACAGAATCGCAATTATTGCTCCAGAAGAGGCAATTTCCAATTCCACTGTAACAAATAAGAAAGACTGCTGCGAGGAAAATAGCAGTGCACATTGTGCACGGTTTTTGCTCTAAGAAGAATCCAATCAGGTAGAGCACCATAAACATTACGTGTGTTTGTAGTAGTGCAGGGTTAACAGGCTTTGGTATCAGTAGCACGGGTATTAACCATTGTATGCAATACATCCTTTATTCCTTTTAAGGTTCACTATTCCTTTATTCCTCTATCCCTTCCTTTCTTTACTCTGAGCGTCTTGCCGTGATATATTCGCAATCCACCACCGAAATGGTAATTTTCTGCAAGACCTGTAAAAAAAACAATTTTTAATTAATTAATAACTAGATATATTACACGCGCGTTATAGTACATGGAAAACATTGCATGAAAATAATATTAATAATAGTCAAATACATAAAAGGATACAAAATTAAAAAATTTAGTTTTTAAATTCCCTGACAGAAAAATTTCAATAATAATGGTATTGAAATTTAAAAAAAATTTCGTATAATAAAACTGAAATCTTTAACAATTTAAAATTACTTAAAATCACTTAAAATTTGTAAAAACCTGTAAAATTGACGACAAACTTGTAAATCTCTTCTTTCAACTTCTTGAAATTACTAGAAACGTCTTAAACGTCATAAACGTCTCCACGAAATCCCTTTTTTGTTAGAGTTCCAAGAAATCCCTTAAATTTTCACTTATTCTTTTTAAATTCCTCAAAATCATTTTAAATTCTTTAAATTCTACGAAAAACTTGAAAATATTTTTAAATCCCTAATAATCTCTTTAAAATTTTCTGTAACCCGTCAAAATTCTACAAAATTTTTTTAAAATATCTTGAAATATTTTTAAATTCCACGAGGAACTTGAAAATTCCTTAAAATGCATTAAAATCTCTTCAAATTATTGGAAACCTGTTCAAATCCTTTAAATTTCGCTGAAATCTCATACAATTTTTAAAATCTATTAAAATTTCATAAAATCCTTTATAGTTTCAGAAAATAATTTACAAATCATAAAAATCTCGTGAAATCCTTTAAAATTCAGTAAGAAACTTTAAAATTCCCTAAAATGTATTAAAATCTCTAAATAAAAATTCTTGGAAACAAAAATCTCCTAAAATCTTTTAAAAATCACAAATAACTTTTGAAATTTTTCTTAAATTTCACGAGAAAAATTTTAATTCCTCAAAAATCATTTTAAGTGTTCAAATTCTTTAAATTCTTACCAACTTCTTAAAATTCTTTACAATTTTCGAAAAACTTTTAAATATCTTAAATACGAAAAAATCTCTTCAAATTTGTTAAAATATCTTTAAATTCCTTTAAATTCCACAAAATCTTTTAAAAAACACAAAAATCGCATGTAATCATTTAAAATTCGATACGAAATAGTCAAAAACCTTAAAATTGCTTTTTAAAAATTCTTAAAATTCATTACAATTACACAAAATATTTTTACAATCTCGTGAAACCTTTAAAGTTCCATGAGAAACATTCAAATCCCTTAAAAAATTACTTTAAAAAATAAAAATTTCTTAAAACTCTTACAAACGGGACGACTGCAAATTACGGAAAAATAATATTAACGACAGTGTAAAATTCTCGAATAAATAATTACTGAAAAGAAATTCCCAACATTATAAAATTCCAGACAATATAAAATTGCCGACACTGTAAAATTCCCGACATTGGAAAAAAGTGTTTTAATAAATAAATAATTTAAATAATAACTAAAAAACATGTTTTCATTATTCTGCATTTTAAAAATAGTTTTCATACTATTTTCTAGTGTAGGGAATTTTATATTTTCGACAATTTTCGTTCGGAAATTGAATCAAAATTCTCGATTTTAGGGATTTAACGGGATTTTTCTAATTTAAGGGGAAAAAGGGGCATTAGGGAAAAAAGGGGATGGACTGGCATCCCTAAAATTATTGTAAGGGGAAATAATGATTATAAAGGGAAAAAAATGCTTGCAACAAACATGAATATTTCGATGAGATCTACAACTATTGTTTGAAACACTTTTTAAAAATTTTGCACTGAGATAAACGCGAAAAATAACGATTTTTATGGTTTTTCATGGTTCACCATGAAAAACGACTACTAGCCAATTTTCACTTTCATTTTCGGAACTGCAACCAAAAAATGTTGCAATTTGAATGCGAGATTGTCGCAATGCAGACTACTTCTCGTAAATGTAAAGCAATAATACCTAATGCTTCTCAATTAAACGTTTTTTCCAAAAAGTAAATTTTGAGGTTAGAGCTTCAGTTTAATATCCACAATCTCCACAACGCATACATTCAGCAATACATAAATTGTCTTAGTTTTAATCAGTAATATCAACTATATTATTCTGCATAAACTAAATTTAAAAATACCTTTTAAATTTCTGCATACAATTGTATTTGTGAAAAAAAAACACTGACTTCTTTAAGATCTGGTTAAGAGCACTGGAAAATGAATATGCGCGCTACGCGCGCACTACACTACAGTACAGAGCGGCCGACCATGGATGTATGAAATATAGGTATGGTCTGGTATGGTGAACAAACCGAACAAACCGAACAAACTCTCCCCATTTCTAGGGAGGACATTCAGTGATTGGCCTGTTGATTTGTGTTGGTTAAAGCAAAGATCTGGCAAAGATAATATAATATCTTTGGTTAAAGTGCAGTGTCGTTTGAAAATAGTAGTAAAACATATAAATATTATGCTTTGAAAATGAGGTTCGTTATTTTTTACGTGAAATAATAATTGTCTATTTTATTATTTGCAGAGATTCTACTTTTCTTTCATAGAAATAATATTCATACAATAACGTGCGGCCTGCACGGCTCATGCGCGTTCCACTAGCCAATCCCGAGTTATCCATCATTAGAGTGGGAGTAACTTCGTCCCTCCAACAGCTGGGTTTTAAATGCACCAACGAAAACCTTAGGCAATTAGCTTGTGACGTCTCTGAAACTAATTCGCTAGAGGCGCAGCTGCGCTTCGGCCCGGTTTTTACATTGTCTCCTATAAGATGATGATGTAAATAATTAAAAATAAAATGATTTAGTGCTTAAAAGTCATTAAAATCTAATTTTGATAACTGAAAAATAATAATTATTCAATTAAAAAAGCAAACATAGGAAAAATCATAAAAATATAAGAGGGAAATTAAAAGCAATATACCGCTTTCATATATAGACATTTGAATTACAAACATTAATATTATAATAATTAAAATAATAATAATTCAACAAAATACTTAATAAATAACAGTGTATTTAAAATTGTATATTTATACAATAATTTATTGTCTAATCCATGAATTTAAATATATGATAACAATTTTGAAGATAGCAAATACAATTTATCTAATTTTTTGAAAATGTTATAAATATGTTTTGCATGTTTAATTACTGTTTATAATAAATTAAATTTAAATACAATATTATGTGTCCCTGAAAGATAAATATAAGAAATTATCCGCACTTTTCTCCTTAAATGAAAAAGTACGTTATTCAGAAATATATAATTAAAGAATCACAGCGATTGTACAAATTACATTTTAAATAAAGTTACTAATAAAATTACGTACATTTATTGATTAGACAATGAATTATTATATAAATAAATTATTTTTAATACATTGTTATTTATTAAGTATTTGGCTGAATTGTTATTATTATTTTAATTATTATAATATTAATGTTTGAAAATCAAATGTCTATATGTATGTATATGAAAGCGGTATCTTGTTTTTCATTTTCCTCTTATATTTTTATGATTTTTCTTATGTTTCCTTTTTTAATGTGAATAATTATTATTTTTAAGTTATCAAAATATGATTTTAATGATTTTGAACTATTAAATCGTTTCATTTTTTATTATTTACATCATCATCTCATATAGGAGACAATGTAAAAACCGGGCCGAAGCGTAGCTGCGCCTCTGGCGGATTAGTTTCAGTGGCGTCACAAGTGAAGTATATATTAACCAGATTTTTATTTATAGGTACCTGCGTAAACGCTTCAAAAGCATGGATGTAAGAATTAATGGGATAAAGCATAAAGTCCCACTTTCGCCGTGTGAGTACTGACAGAGTACTGAGTAGGTACCGTAGGTACCACGTAACCACGGTCGTGTAGGTACTAAACTTGGTGTATCGGTTGGGACGTAGTTACTCTCACTCTAATGATGGACAACTCAGGATTGGCTAGTAGAACGCGCATGAGCCGCGCGGGCCGCGCGTTATTTGAAAGGGAATGCGGAATATTATTTCTATGAAAGGGAAGTAGAATCTGCAAATAATAGAATGGACAATTATTATTTCACGTAAAAAATAAAGAACCTCATTTTCAAAGCATAATATTTATATTTTTTACTACTATTTTCAAACGACACTGCTCTGACACTGCACTTTCACCAACATAAACCAACAGGCCAATCACTGAATGTCCTCCGTAGAGTAGGCGTGTCTACTTCATGCCCCTTACTTCCGCCTAGTCATATTCCATAGGTTTCTGTTTCATCCCTTTATTTCTTACAACCATGGTTTGTATTGTCTGGTGTAGTGAATGCACAGTGCATGTGATATGCAGGTGTAGGACAGCAGCATGCATATACATGAGCGCACACAGTTTAACACAGTTAAAACCTGCGTAAGTGAATATAGTATGTAGGCCGTAGTTGGAAATGGTCTGAAATTGTTATTTTTCTTTGTTCAATTTTGCGAGTCAAGAGGTCCATTAGTTGTAGTTACTTAGAAAATATGATTAAAATTATCTTGAAAAAAAGGATAGTTGATCAGACAAATGTCTTGTGGTGGAGTCGTTTTGAAAAATTAAGTGATGTCCCGGCTGTGTCATTGACTTGGTGAAATGTCAAAATTACAATATAACTTTGTGCGTGTGCGCTGTAATTCACAATTCTCAATTCTCTTGTCTTGGATTAATTTCTCTACTACATATTTATTATCTGAAATTCACGTCTCTTCTCCTTCTCGAATCTGGTAGATAACAACAAGGCCGTTAATTCTTTATGAGACAGCATATAATGTTATTTTGTTTGGCTGTGGCTTGACGTACAGAAATTTTTTATACATTTAACACCCATACAATTTCTGTACTATTAGTAAAAAAAATATTGGGGAGTTAGTTAAACTATGGCGAGCCTTAACTATTTTCTACCTAGAACTTTTTTTTAATCAATCCAGACTAAGAACTTTTACACATTTTTAAACATTTTTGTCAATATAAAATTATTTATTAGCTGCTTATTTCAGTACAGTGATATAAAAAATGATCTTACCAGGGTTGCAACTAATTATTTATATTTGTAATTGTAATTATATACATTTCTAGAGTAATTAATAATTACATTAAAAAATTGTAATTACAGTTTAATTACAATTTTTTCTTTGTAATTGTTAATTATTTTGAGGTACTTGTATTTCACAACCACAACTTATTTGCGAATGATGAATTCAAAATTATATGCTTAATAAAATTAAAACTATGAAGCACTTATAAGAATATTTTGATAATAAAAATATACGATATATGTCATTCCAGAATAGATCATCTGGACATGGTTGCGACATAATTAAAAAAATAAAATAAGTTGGTATTAATGTAAAATGTTCCTGGATTTTCGAAAAGCGGGGCTGTCACTTAAAGGGAAAGTCCCTTTTTTTAAAAAAAGGTCATTTTTTAGACTTTAAACCTATTAGACTCAAAATCAAAATATTAAATCAAAATCAAAATCCTTAAAGTCTCTTAAAATTCTTGCAAGATTCTTAAAATCCTTTATGGTTACATGAAAAATTTCAAAATACATAAAAAGAAAATACTATATAACAATATTAATAATAATAAAATACTTAAAAAATTTAAATTCCTTAAAATTCCACAAAATCTTTTAGAAATCTTATAAAATCTTTAAAATTCTATTAAGAACTTTAAAGTTCCTTAACATTTTTTGAATTCCCTAAACTTTCTAAAAAATATTAAAATTTCATGAAGTTCTTCAAAATTTAGAAACCCAAATAATTAATCTCAAAGCATGCCTGGAAATTTTTGATAATTCTTCGAAATCCTCGAAAGTTTCAATTCTTTTAAATAAACTGTTAAAGTTATATATGTAATATGATAAAAATAACATAGATATTATAAATATATATTTCTATTTTCTCTAAGAACCACTCGCATTTCTCTGACTTCCCTGACAAATTTTTTTTTTTTCGCACATTTCCATGACTTCCCTGACATGTAGCCACCCTGAATAGTTATTTTTAGTCACTATTTTGTTAAAAATTAGTCACTTTAAGTCACGTTTTATATTAAATTAATCACTTTTGTCATTTTTTTAAGTACATTAGTCTGTGGCATTATTTATATATGCTAATACCTATATCCCTTTAGAGAAATTAATTTTAAATGATATTGTGCGCTGTAAAAATTACGTTGGCACTATATAAAAAAATGCAGTTTTTTGATTAGAATTCGTATTTAAACTTAATTAAATCAAATTAATGTAATCCTATATTAAATTGAACTTTTATTTGGCTTTGATGTATTTTTGGGATCACGTAAATTTACCGAAATTAAAAATTCCCGAGGTTGAAAATTATCGAAATTTAAAATTCCCGAAGTTGAGATTTTCCGAAACATAAAAATTTCTGAAATAGAAAATTCCCAAAAGAAAATAATAACACCGAAATTTTTAATTCCCGTAGTTAAGTATTCCCGAAAATGAAAATTCTAGAAATTGAAATTGCCCGGAATAAAAAAAATAAAAATTAATATTTTGTAATTTTTTAACTTTAAGGCAAGGTTTAATTATCTAATTACGACTGCATCATTATTTTTAAGGTAATTAAACCTTTCCTTAAAAGTTAAAAAATTATGAAATATTATTTTTTAATATTTTTTTCATTTCGGAATTTTTAAATTTCTGGAATATTTAACTTCGGGAATTTTTAATTTCGGTATTATTATTTTCTTTCGGGAATTTTTTATTACGGAAATTTTTATTTTTCGGGAAATCTCAACTTCGGGAATTTTGAATTTCGATAATTGTCAACTTCGGCAATTTTAAATTTCAGTAAATTTACGTCATCCCGTATTTTTATTTAAATTTTGGTGCTAAAATTAAACACAAAGTATTGATTTAAACTGTCAAATTTTGAGGTTTTAAAATTGGGATTTCGTCGATACTACTGTGGGAAATTAATGAAATTTGAACTCTAATCGAAAGACAAGTTCTAAATATTTATGAATTTCATGCCTAAAAGAAAGTTTATTTTCGGCAAAATGATACATAGCATCTACTTTAAAATGTAACACCTGTCGGTTTAAAAATTCAGGTTACAAATTTTTTTAAATTAAGGATTGTCCAGTCTGATTTTATGTATTGTGATATCTTATTATATTTTTGTACAAAATATTTTGTTTTTTCTGTCCTATTAGAAACTCTCAAAAATCAACAAAATGAAATTTGTCAAAAGTAAACGATCGAGACCTCGACAATAAAAAAGAAGAATTCATCGCTTTACGTGGAGTTGTTCTCCCATAATTGTGTACACTTGTTTTAAAAATGAAGTTTTGGGAAAACACGTTTAAAGTTGCAGAATTGTATAATTAAAAAAAAAACAATTTGAGTGATCAACTCCACCAATTAAAAATTTCCAAACTTGACATCTGTGTCCATCCCTCCTCCGCCAATACAGTTTGCGATAAAAAAATAATTTGAATATTTTAAGTTATTATTCAGATCCTCTACTTTATCATTCAATTGTTTTTGAATGTTCAACAATTTTTTTTTGTTTTAAATAATCAAAATAGTCTCGACAAAAATTTGACTTCGAAAAATCGCCCGGGTCACAAACGACCCACGTGGACGGCGAAGGGGTAAATACAAACTTTGAGAGGTACTATCATTTAAAAAAAATTTTAAACAATAAAAATTCTCGGTAGTTTCCCAGTTTTCTCGGTTAGTGGACACCATGCATTTAATTTATTATGTAAGGATTTTAGGGATTGAAATCTTTTAAGTTGAACTCAGAGCTTTTAAATAATTACGGGTTCCGATACCTGCGGGATTTACAATGAGGTATTATTTATTATAAGAAAAATAAAAAATTTTTTTTGCTCGAATTTCTACTTCGTTAGAATTTATGTAACCGAAAAAATTATGCGTACATATGCTGATAAATCTGCGAAGACATAAGACAAATAACTCTGCAAATAATAATACACAAGTTAAAATGCGCAAGATGAAAATGAATGTCTTAAAATGATATATTTATTTGTTTGTGTAATAATTTAGAAAATGTGCCATTCAAACTTACAACTCAAGAGACCAAAGTCAATGAACTTGCATTGAAATGCTCGTAAAAAGGACAGTTTTTTATCAGTGACTGCTTCAATGTTATCTCATTGTACTTTCAAGAATAATGCCAGTTCACCAGATTAATGTTAATCCGCCCGATTGGCGCCCCGCTCAGCCTCTTGAACCCTCAAGTAATGCAAGTTCTTTTGAGGGGGAATCTGTACCAAAATGGACGTCAAGGGTATGTTGCGTTTTAAAAATAGATTATTACATATATAATAAGGGATCACATAAATTTATCGAAATTTAAAATTCCTGAGGTTGAAAATATTATCGAAATAGAAAATTCCCGAAAGAAAATAATAAAACCGAAATTTTTAATTCCCGAAGTTGAAAGTTACCGAAATTTAAAATTTCCGAAATTGAATTTTAAAATTCTCGAAATTGAAATCAGGGTTGCAAATAATCGATTAGATTTTTAAATCAATTAGGCCTTAATTATCAATTAGCTTACAATCCTTAATGATACAAATTTTCATTGAGGATTACAATTTTATTTTTCAATTGAATTTTATTTAATGAATAATTAAAATTTAATTTTGAATCGAATTTCGTTCAATTGACAATTAAAATTTAGTTATTAATTAAATTTTGTTCAATTGGACAATTAACATTTAATATTTAATCGAATTTTATTCAATTGACAATTAAAATTTAGTTATTAATTACATTTTGTTCAAGTGGACAATTAACATTTAATATTTCATTGAATTTTATTTAATTGACAATGAAAATTTAATTATTAAGTAAATTTTGTTCAATTGAAAATAAAAATTTAGTTTTTAATTAAAACTATGTTTTAATTAATAATTGAATAATTTAACTAACACTTAGGATATAGTTTTATCATTAACATATGTATAATTTAATACATTACAAGTACTATACATTGTTTGCATTTTTTACACTTGACTATTTTTTACATTTTTTACATTAGACTACATGTGATGAGAATAAATCTCAATAAATTTCGTAAAAATCCCTTTAAATATCTTAACATTACCGTGGAATCTCGTTAAAGTCCTTCAAATTCCTTTATATTTTTGAAAATTTGATGTAATCTTATACACTTGCCGTATCATTGAAAAATGTAAATTTATTTTCTAGTTTAATTATTATGTAAAATTTTTTTTTTTCCATTAGGAACCTGCCTATACGACTGTCGACACAAACATACCGGATCATTGTCATTCATCCATTAGCACATTGTCATCCAGTAATCACGACATTTGCAGGTGAGTGTCTTCTTTTAATTAATATCAGTACTTTAATTCTTCAATGAAATTAAAATGTAACCACATCATGACGTTGATTTTTATGCACTTTTTAAGGAATTTTTTTTAAAGGAAAGAAATGATTATAATTAATTTAAATTTTTAGGTAATTTTACACATGTTTTCAATAATATGAATCTTTCTTTAGTTTAAAGTGAAATCAAGTCATCGATCATGAAAATAGCCACAAACTGATATACAAAGTGCAAAGATATCAATATTCTAAATTTTACAGTAATACTTCATATTTATGTTATAATATAATAGAAACTTTACGATAAATAATTAAAATAATACTTATTGCTTTAGAAATTGAACAATTTTAAAAATAAAAACCTTGTTCCTGATTAGCAAATATAACGTGTTTTTAAGCATGTTTTCATTTTGTTAATAATGTAGAAATTTTTTTATTTAAAAAAAACTTAAATAAAAATTAAAAAAAAAATTTTAATAGAAAAATTTTAGAATCGATTTTTTTTTGATCACCTGTTGTAATAGAGACTTGTATAAGAATTTTTAAAAGGGTGAATATAGGAACACCTTATATAGGAATTTCTGGTAGAGATGTGCATAGTGCAAAAAAGTATAGCTTCTGTTTTCTTTCTTCAAACAGGATATGTCATTGTGAGGGTGATGCAGGTGCTCCACTGCTGGCTCCTTGTTACTGTAGCGGTAGTCTGCGTTATGTGCACCAAGCTTGTCTTCAACAATGGATAAATGCATCAGACACACGGGCCTGTGAATTGTGCAAATTCACATTTATCATGCACGCTAAAACCAAACCATTCTCAGAGGTTTGTATCACATTTTTGTTATGTAAGAACCCAGCGGGCTACCCTGTAAAAAGGAGAGCATTGAAGTCAGTGCTCTCAGATCGAGCTAGAAATTCACCCCCTCCACATCTACTATTTAATCGAAAGAAAGCGATTTATCAAATATAATTTTGCAAACTTTTGAAATTATTACTTTTTTCAAGTATCTATGTACTTGAATTATATAAGACAATGTTTGTACATTATATTTAATAAATTACATACTTTTTTCGATAAAATAGTGGATGTGGAGGGGGTAAATTTCTAGCTCAATCTGAGAGCACTGATTGAAGTAGATTATATGGCATTGACAAAATTGTACACTTTAATGCCTATAAATCCAAACAAATTCTGTTTTTATTCGAATGCGCTTCTTGGCCTTTGACTGTTTTCGTTTCTGTCATTTTGAATCTACAAAAAAAAACATACGGCATGAAAGTGACTTCTTTGTCAGCCATTGATTGCATGCCATTGAATGCCATTGAATTACTGTATTAGTTGAATGCCATACATTGCCTTCTATGATCAAAGGTATGGAATGAAACCAATACCATTTAATGCTGTAGAATTACCAAATAAATCAAATGCCATTTAATGCTTTTTCCATCAGATATATCGAATACTATCAATGCATTTGAATGCCGTTGAATTTAAGTCCGGACAGAACGGAATTTGTTTGAATTTGTAGGCATTAAACTGTATAATTTTTTCAATGCCATATAATCCACTTCAATGCTCTCCTTTTTACAGGGTAGTACATTTTATGATATCCCGAAGACATTTTAACGACACACAGTGGTCTTTGTATATCGATATCGAAATATCGATATTATTTTAACGATATCGATATCTTCATACTTAATATATCGGGAATATCGATATAATTTTAGCATTATCGATATGTTTTTTTTATATCGATATTTTCATGCCCAATATATCGATATTGGTAATATCGATATTTTCCCTTCGAAATTGCATCGAATGAAACTCGAAAACTATCGAATTAAGAAAGCATTGGCATTGAATGTAGAAAAGAATATAGAAATGCACATAGGGCGACGACGGCCGCGTAGCGGCCGGCAGTGGCACTAGTTATTTAAAAAATGACAACATGAATTTTAAAGAATGAACTTGTATTTTTATTTTTGTGAGTGAATTCTGAGAACTTTTTGATCAAGGTAATATTGTTGTTTTTTGAATTTTTTTGTTAAGATAGAAACAATAAGTTACAAGTAAAAAAAAACAAAACAAAAAAAATTAGTCGGATATAAATTATAAGCTTGGAATTTTTAAAGCGGAAATAGTGCGTTTTGTACCAGCGTGAACCATCTCTCGTCTAACAAATCAAAACTAATTTGAATACCTTGTCTTAAATTTAATGTTTCAGTGGGAAAAACTGGAAATGTCAGCAGTTGAGGTGCGAAAATTATGGTCAGTAGCTATATTCCACGCCATAGCAGCATTGTGTGTTGTTTGGTCTTTGTATGTACTTGTTGAGCGTTCGGTAGAAGAAGCTCGAAAAGGAATTGTGGACTGGTCATTTTGGACAAAAGTAATTGTAGTTGTCATAGGTACTACAGGAGGATTTGTATTTATGTATATTCAGTTAAAGGCGTACATCATGCTGTGTAGAAGATGGCGTGCTTTTAACAGGTTTGTTCAAAATATAAACCAAATCTTTTATTTCCAACGTGAGTGTATCATTAGAGTGGATAAAAAGTTTTGGAAATCCAAATTTGGCGGAAACTGAAAAATTTGAATCCCTGATTTATGGAATTATCCGAAGAAAATATACAAATTATGGGAAATGACTAAGTGGCGACTATTTTTCTGAAAAGATTAAAAATGGGTTTTCTCAAAAAAATCTAACTTTTATAATTTGTATATTTTAAGAAGGATTGTGGCAATGTGCGCTACATTTTTCCTAAATGGTTTCTGTAGGTAAAGCCTTTTTTCTGTTTTTAAATATTTTTATAAAAATAGCTACCATTTTTTCATTTTTCAAAGTTTTTATATCTCTTTTCTTTGGATTATTCAATAGATTAAGGATTCCCCAATCTTATACAAATATAAATATGAAAATACATGTAATCAATAGAAAAATATAGCGTTTCAAAACAAATTCTCAGTTTTCGACAGATTTTGACAATTGAAAGTTTAAATTCAATAGCTCGTAAGTCCTAAGATAAAATTTTTTCAACTAAACTACTTATTAAATATGAATGCCTTTATTTTCATGGAAGAGTGTTATACTTAAAGAATAATTTATTCTGACACCTAAACTTTTACCTCTATGCATGATTTTAAATAGAATAGTTCTTGACTTAAATGATTTTTGCTTCTTCATAGAGGAAGCTTTGTAGTCGTTACATTTTCCAATATTTTAAAAATGGTTTAATTAAACTTTTCTCAATTTATAAATGTCTAATACAACATCCTAATCAATTGGGCGCGCGCGCGTGTGTGTGTGTATATGTCGCCGTTTTTGTCGCTACTAAAACTTGAAGACAGTTGATGATAAATTGATGAAAGTTGTAAAGTATATTTGCACCACCAATATCTCAAAACATGTCCAAGGATTTTTCAAAATATCGAATTTAAAAATTTTTATGTACGTTTATAATTTTTGTAAAATTGATTTTTGGACTATATGTTCTCAAATAATCAAAATTCAAAGATTATGTAAAGAGAAAAAGGATTCCTTTCGTCCAGAAAAATCGATTGACCTATAAATTTAATACATTTTATTAAAAAATAAAAAAGTTATGAATAATTGAAATTTTCAAAAAATTAATTTTTCGACTATAATTTTTCAAATAATCAAAATTAAAAGTTTATGTAAGGGGAAGAACGATTTCTTGCATCGAGACGAATCGATTGACCTGTAAGATTAATGCATATAGTTGAATATTAAGGAAGTTATGCTTATTTTTAATTTGAAAAATTTCGTTTTTATCTATATTTTCAAACAACCAAAATTCCAAGGTAATCCAAGAAAGTAAAAATTTTTCTGACTCATGAAAAATTATGTAATCTAATATTAATATATTTTATTTAAAAATATGAATGATGACATCGAAGGAATCTTTCTTCCCCTTACATAAGCTTTGAGTTTTGATTATTTGAAAAATTATAATCGAAAATTTAATTTTTGAAAATTGCAATTATTCATAACTCTTATTTTTCAATGAAATGCATTAATCATATAGGTCAATCGATTTGTCTGGACGCAAGAAATCCTCTTTCTCTTTACATAATCGTTGAACTTTTATTAATTGAGAACATGTAGTCAAAAAATCAATTTTACAAAAGTTATAATTGTATATAAAAATTTTTTAATTCTGTATTTTGAAAAATCCTTGAACACGTTTTGAGATATTGGTAGAGCAAATATACCCTACAAATTTCATCAATAATTTATCTACAACTCTGCTACAACTGTCTTGCAAGTTTTAGTGGCGACAGAAAATGACACACACACACACACATACACACACAATTGATTAGAATGTTGTATTAGATATTTATCAATTGAGGAAAGTTTAATTAAATATTAGTTTAATTATAATTATTAAAGTTATAATTATAATGCAATTCTATTCAAAATTATAAGTTCTAGACTTTTTTGAAAGGAGATAGTGTATTACATTTAGGCATTTTTAAAAATGAAAAAATGAAATTGCGTGAAGTGTGATAGTTGAATTGAAACTTGTATTTTTAGAGTGATATTCATACAAAATGCTCCTGAGAAAGTGGTGCTTCCTCCCTCGCCAACAGAATCTCTGAGAGACGTTTCAATACCATTGAAGGACCCAGCCAGTTCAATGCCAGAAATCAGTCATACTCTCTTACCTCGTGCAGTTGAATCTTCGTGTATTTCTCAGACAGCAAAGTCAGACTCGACATCATCTCCACAGAAACACGATACCCATCTAAAACTCTACGTATTTGACAAGTTATCGTCATCGGAGGATAATATTTAGTGCAGTAAACTAAACAAAAGTAAATTGTAATGCAATGATAAATCGTGCTAAAGAGCACCAGAACGATTTGACAAGAAGCTGTGACCATATTGTACTGATGAAAAAAGAATTTTCAATAATAATTACGCCTTTTTATAACCATCTAGAATTCCTCTTGAGAAATTGTTTTCATTGAAATCTAGTATTTCAGTGCTTATGTTGACAATGGGGTGCCCAAGAGGTTTTAGCAGAGGCTCTCTCCCCAGACACTTATGTACATAATCATTGTATCTGTGATGTTATTAAATAAACTTTACCATATTTAAACCATACCCTTTAGCAGTACATTAATTTATCACCAGCATTTTTATACGTGCATGAAAAACAATATGTTGCCAAGAAAAGATGTTGAAAAACAACAATATTTTTAAATTTTGCAAAAAAGTTCAATTTTAAATGTTACAAAATTCCTAAATATGAAACTGTGAAGTTGTATCAACGTTCGTTTTCATTTGATGAGTACTTTGCTTCCTCGTAGAGCAACCATTGTGTTTTGAAGTAAATCTTCCATGGTTTAAACTCGGAAAATGATTTTTAAAATTTCGAAATTATTTCAGTAGAATATTTGATCTCATTACTCATATTTTAAAATAAAATCTATTAATATTAGATTGTTTGATTATTTAAGATACAAAAAAAATCTTTTACTTTGTGGGATATAGTAGGGATACTACAGGCTAGCTAAGCTCGCTGACGGAAGCCTGATGAACGTGTGAGTTATCACGCACATATGTTGTTACAACTTTCTTACATCAGCTTCGAATTTTGAAAATTAGAAGACTTGAAATTGAAAAATAAATTTTAAAGAATTTATTAATAACCATAACTACAAAAAAACCCGAATCTTTTTATTAGATTTATTTCACGACCTGCTTTTGAAAAATTAAAGATAGAACTAGTTCTAAAGTAAAATTTACAGTATTACTATGGGCAATCCCATGTTTTCTCTTCTTCTTCTTCTTCTTCTTTAGACTCGGCATTTTCTCGAGGTTCCCATAATCCATTTCTTACGAACCGTTTCGCAGCTTCCTTGTTTAACCGAGGCATTTTTGTTTTTCTGTCGTTAATTTCTTTTGCACGAGACATCGCCTTCTTTAATCGATCATTTTCTACCTTTATTCTATGTTTTGTAGGGTCAATACCTGCAATGAAAACCATAAATCTATCAGTAATCTTTATAAATAAAACTGAATGTTTGTATCTGTTCCGAATAGACGTTTGTACCCTTGAGCCAGGGCTGCCACATTTTTATTGTATTTCAAACAAATTTAATACATTCTCTTTTATGAGAATGTAAAAAGTGACAAAAGTGATGTAATTTTGTTGTAAAAAGTGACTACAAGTGGCAAACTTTGAATAAAATAGTGACTAAAAGTAACTATTTAATAATATAATATTTAAAAGATTTAGTGGAATGTTAAAGGACTTCATAAAATTTTAAGAGATTTTTAAGAAAGTTTAGGGAATTCAAAGGATTTTAATGTTCCTCATTAAATTTTAAGGGGTTTCACCACCATAGCGCTCGGGAAAATAGGTATAAAAATAAATATTTTTTTTTACGTAGTATTTGTATTAATTATATAAAAAATTGTTAATTTACACACATATATATAGTACTTTTAAGTACAATTTGAAACAATAACGAATTAAAAAAATTAAAAAATGGCAGAGATATAAACCAATAAGTAGGACACTTTTTTGAAAATTTTCTGTCAGGCATTGTCTGAAAAATAAATCTTTTTGCGTATTTAGAAAGGTAATAGCTGTCGTTTGACGTAGGGAAAATAAAAAAAAAATTGTAGAAACGACAACTGTTTAAAAAAAACTCATTTGAGTCGAAATTTTGAATTTAAAAAATTCATACCTTGTGAACATGACATCCAATCAAAAAAGTCATACGTCACATTATAGCTAGTATTATAAAGAATACGTACTGTAAATTTTAACAACATCGGTTGAGCAGATTTTGAGATATCGTGTACATGAGTTTAAAAGAAGTAGTTTCCAGAAAAAAAGCATATCTCCGTCATTAAAAAATTTTTTTATTCGTTATTATTTTCCGTTATTCATAAAATTACCATGGTACATGTGTAATATAATTATTTTATATATTTAATAAATGCGCTGAAAAAAATGTTTATTTTGAATTATAAAGGATTTTAAGAAGCTTATAAGAATTTTAAGAGATTTTAAGGGATTATAAATATTCTTTTTATTTTGAGTCTAATAGATTTAAAAACTCTAAAATTACCTTTTCCTTTAAAAAAGTGACTTTTAGTGATTGTTTCTTTAAAAAATTACTAAAAAGGAATTTAAAGAAAAAAAGTGACTAAAAGTGACTTAAGTGATTGTGAGACACGTTGCCTACCGTAACCACAATTTTCAAGGCATCATTTTGTTCTGTGGATTTTTTAAAGATATTTTGAAATTGTTTTCGAATTTATTTCATTAATAACATTACTGAATAAAATTAGAGGACCGTTTCTAATTGTAAATATAATATGTTAAGGTAAGATGTGTCTCCTATCTCC
>JAUEJJ010000004.1:12466347-12477930 GCA_032164275.1 Synergus coniferae | reverse complement strand
CTGCCATTGGAACGTGGTCCTGATTGGTTGCATTTTTTTTACTTGCGCGTGGCGAGACCATGAGTAGTTGGATCATGCTACCACACGTCCGAGGAGGAAGTTTATGTTCTATTCCATCTCTTTATTTCTTATATCCATGCGTCTAACTGGTTACCAATTTACCAGTCATATACAGGGTTGCGTACGTCAAGCGTACGTAATATACCTTAAGTAACTTCCGTAATTTCAGGTTCGCGAACCCCGCGAACCTTCCCTAACAATGGCGGCTTCCAATAAGAGAGAGATGAAGCAATATGATAGAAAAGAACAGAACCATCTTTAGTTGCTTTAGGCCACAGATAGGTTGAGGTAACGGTTAGTTCACTATTGTGCTCATGTCGATATCAGTCGATATATAGTTAATAAGTTTTAAGTTCAGTTCAGTCATCCTGTGCAATCCTGTGCAATCCTGTGCAATACTGCAATCCTGTGTCAGCCTGTCACAGCCTGTGTAATAACTGTAACTGTTAAAACTGTTAAAAGAATGCTAATTTTGTTAGTACACTAGTTCGTGCGGTATAGTGCGTGACAGTGCGGTACGATTCGGCTTTATTTTACAGTGATTTAAATTGCGTTCGGTTTTTTATAGTATGCACAATATCTTTTCTTAACAAAATGTCTATTAATATTACAAAAAATAAGGATTCGCTGGTCGCAGCCTGGCAAAGCGTAGTCGATGACAAATCGCCAATTAACTGGTAAGTCAATGTCCTTTTACATGTTTTTATATCCTTGTGTATCTTACGTATTATGTTTTTCTCTTGATTTTTTCGCAATCAGACAATCAAATAAATATCTAATTTTTGGTTTAAAAACAAAAAATTAATTACATACTTATTGAAATGCATTACATTTCTTTATTTGGCTTCTATCCGGTTTTCTATAATTATATGGTTAAAAGTTTGCTTATTAACTATTATTATTATTATAATTATTGACATCTGATAGCAGTTGATTAACAGAAAAAGATTCAGGCGTCATAAAAGCAACGAATAATTGTTAATTATTTATTAACTACGCGTGTCAACAATGTTAACTCACATTTTATATTATTTTTTTATTTATTTTCTTTTTTTTTAGTTTAAGGGCATGTGTTATTTACCATATACTTAAGCTAATTCAGATTATCCTAGTTTTTTCCCATAATTTTTACTTTTTCAAAAAAATAATAATGCACAGACATCCGTGTTCAATGTTCATATCTTTTACGACTGTGCATTATTACATTTTTTACATTCTCATCACAGAAAATATATTAGGTTTGTGTCAAGTTTGACCCCCCCCACGTTTTGAGACCCCCTGAACCCAAAAGACATTTTTAAAAATGTGTTGTCTGCCTATGGGTGTGTGTCCGTAGATTTTTAGTTTATGAGCACGATACTTTCGAAATTCTTGACCGTTTGGATTGGTCTTTGGTATATACTCTTTTAGTGTACTAAAATGAAGGTCAAGTTCGTTAACCAGCCATTTTGGATAAAAATTCAAAAAGTTGGAACATTTTGAAAATTTTTGAAACCACTTTTATTTAATTTACAAATTCTATGTATGGATCTTCGTAGTACTCAAAAAGTATAACAATTAATCCTTATCGGTCATATAGTTCTTATTTTTTTACAGAAAATTTAAAAAATTTTCTTTTATGGGCATGTGATACTTTACCATAAGAGGAATTTAGCTTCTCCAACTTAACGCTCACAATAATAAATATTTTTTGCTAAAACTAGGCTATTTACTTCTGTCTCTACGAAACGGAGGTAAATATGATCTAGTTTTTGCAAAAAAAAAAAATATTTATTATTGTAAGCATAATGGGGACACTAAATTGCTCTTATAGTAAAGTATTACATGTCCTTAAGTCACTTAAATTATTTTGAATTTCTTTGAATTGCTTTGATATTCTTTTAATTTTACCTGGAATTCTATTCAATTCTTTGCATTACATACATAATTTTGAATTCTTTTGAATTCTTTTAAATCCTCTAAATTATTTGAATTTTTTATTGAATGAGTTCAACACATTAATAAAAATTGAAAAAACATGAAATAAATATAAAATATTTTGTAGAAGTTTACCTTTAATTTTAAAAAAAAATTTATTTTATTCCATTTGATTTCGTTGAATTAATTGTCTGCACTTTTTAAAATTAACAAACTTGATCATAAAGTTTTGGCAGAAAACTGGAGAAGAAGACTATTATACCGAGAAATTTAAGGTTGTTTCATTATTGATGTTTACTCCTCTAAGTTTGAAGAATATTTTACAAAACTTTTTTTTTCAATTACAGGTCTGTGTTTAGTTATGAAGGTCAGACCAACAATTTGAAAGTCGTTGCTACTGGAGAAGGAGGACTTGTGGAGATGATCGAAGAGCTCAATAGTGGACTTATAATGTACGCTTTTTGTCGAGTGATCGACACCAAAACTAGTTTACCGAAATGTTTGCTTATCAATTGGGTAAGTTATTCAACAAAATTCATTTATTAGGGGAGTGCAAAATTTTTTTAAGTTCAGTTGAATTAATTTCAAGCGTCACTTACAATCAATAATTAACATTAATCTTAATTCTTATCAACTATTTTTTATAAAAAAATAGATGTTATTATATTTGTTTATTAAACTTAAAGGATGACAAAGATATGCCAATATACATCACAATCAATGAGACTTGAAGACAATTGGGAGAAAATTTGGTTCATTTCTACCTAAAACTGTTCAAAACATGCATTTGTTTACATTATTTGTTTATAAAATTGACAAATGATATCAGATGACAAAAATACATAAATGTGCATCACAAGCAACAAGATTCAAGACAATCGGAAGAAAATTTGGTTTGTTTCTGCCTAAAACTGTTCAAATCATGCATTTGTTTATATTATTTGTTTATAAAATTAACAAATGTTATCGGATGCCGCATTTTCATGATTGCATTTCACCTCGTTGCTCTTGACGAGCGATTGCGATGCATAAATATACTCCACAAAAGCATAATCCATTATATTGACTATTTGTGCAAATATTTGTTTATAACAAACAGCTTGACATGTCAACAAATTTTTTTTCTTCCTCCGACCCTTTTGCATTAAACTTAAGACCTGATGCCACTGAGAAAAATTGTGACAGTAAATTAAAAATAAAAATTCAAAAAATCAACATTTTTTTGTTGTTTACTGCTCTACTTATAAAAATTTAAACAAACAAAAATTCAAAAATGGGCCTCGACAAATCTTTTGACAATTTAATACCGAATTTAAAAAAAAAAAAAAAAAAAATTGAAAATCGGTCTTGAATTGCAACCTAAAAGTTATTTTGCACATTGTTTCTTGATTTTTCCCCACTGTGCACCACCTTGAAGGAATTTAAAAGAGTTCAAGTATTTTCAAGATATTTAAAAGTTTTCAAGTGTTCTAAAATTATTTTTAAGTATTCTAAGGTATTTTAAATAAATTCAAGTAATTTTATAATAAAAGAATTAATGGAATTTTTTTAAAATTCGAAAGATTGCAAACCCCCAATAATTTTAAGGAATTTCAAGTTTTAATTTAAATTTAAATTTAAATAATTTAAAGAAATTTGAAGAATTCCGAGAAAGGGAAAGCGTTTTAATTAGTTGCTAAAATCGTATTAAATTATTTATATACTATTTTATAAACGTTGATTTTTTCATTTCTTAAATATTTTATTTCTATAGTGTTCTAAAACTATTTAAATAAATAAAAGCACAACATGCTTTGAGTACTAAAATTATTGGAAGTCTTTTGCAAACTTTTTGTTCAACTTTTTTTAAATTCCTTGAAATCACTTGAAATCTTTTAGTATATTTGAATTCTTTTCAGTTCGGATTCTTTTAAATTGTATTTAATTTTCGATTTTCTTTATAATTATGGAATGCGTGTAATTATCTGAAATTCATTTTGAAGTATTTTCAATTTTTTTTTAATTAAAAAATTTTTTTAATCCCCTTAAATTATTTTGAATTCTCTGAAAATTAATTTAAATATTTTAAAATCCTAAAAAAATCACTTAAAATCCTTGAAATCTTTTTAAATCTCGTGAAATGCCTTAAAATATTTAAAATACTTAATATATTTAAAAGTATTTTTTAAAACACTTGAAAACTTTTTAATGCTTCTACTTTTTTTCAATTCTTTTGAATCCAGCTAGAATTCTGTAAAGATTTCTTTTGAATTCTTCTGGAATTTAAGAAAATTATTTTCGGTTCTTTTATTTTTTTTTAAGTATTATGAATTCTTTTAGATTTTTTAATGCCAATCGTCAAATCTCTCCATGTAGAAAAACACTTCTAAAAGTGAATTTTTATGACTTCAAAATTATATTTCTGAAATGAAGTAAAGATTTGAGTAATTCTATACTTATAGGACTTAAAAAAAATTGCACACCGCATAAATAGATTTAATTAAAATATTTTATAACCAGAATATATTTTTTAAATATATTAATAGCAAGGAGAAGGAGCTCCGATCGTCAGAAAGGGAACATGTGCGAATCACATTCGAGACATAGAGCGACTTCTGAAAGGAGCACATATTACAATAAATGCTCGATCAGAAGAGGAAGTGGAAGTTGACCTTATAATGGAAAAACTGGCGCGAGCTACAGGATCTGCTTACAAATTTAATGAACCACGCGGAGAAAATGGAGGAGGGCTTGCTGCTCCCGTTGGTACTACCTATCGAAGGTTAGATAAAGATAAATAAGATCCAAGATGTTTCTATCGTGTTATAAAAAGAGATTGCAATTATATCAAAACTCTTATAAACTTGAAGAAGTGATTTGTAACACTGGATAAAACATATTTTTTCTTCATCTATCGACTGGCTTTGTATTAGCTTATATTTCACAGGATTTAAAAAAAATTTGTAAGGCTTTAAACGATTTTAAATAATTCCAAAGGATTTTAAGGGATTTCACAAGGTTTCGTGAAATTTTTGAAAATATTTCAGGAAATTTTAAGAAATTTCATATGATTTTATGGAATTTAAAGAAAGTTGAACTAAATTTTGAAATAAAATAATTCAAAATATTTTAAGATTTAAGTATTTTAAAAAGATGTACACACTGGAATCACCTGCACCCTACGATAGTATTTTTTTTTCAAATTTAAGTACATACTTTGAGTTTACACGTATCTCTTGTAATACATCCACTCGTGTTAAGACTTCCGTGGAAGTGGAATTGGAATATAGAAGTATAAATTTGTTTTAGAGTGATTCCTGCACAAGAAATCAATGCTACCGAACGTGACCAGTTCTGGCAAAAGGAAGAAATAGAAGAGAAGCAACGATTGGAACAAGAACGCGAACGGATTGAACAGAGCCGACAAAAGTTAGAACAAGAAATCAGAATGCGGGAAGAGAAGGAGAGACAGATTCGAGAACAGAAGGTATTTTATATATTAAAAGTAAAGAATTCATTTCGAAGTGTTCAAAGTTGTATATAAATAGAGTAATCGACACAATGATTGACCACTTTTAATTCACTTAAGAAATTTTTCCAGTTTAAAAATTTGTAAAAAATTCTATAGGCGTCTACGGAGTCAAACAAATTTCAAGTTGCATATTAAACGTGATCATTAAAATTATTAAATAATTATGAGATAAATCAGGATGGGAATCTACAAATCAATTTAAGAGACCACTAATTAATAAAGAAATAACTTAACATTTATTACTCAAAGGAATAAGAAATTTTTAATTATATGAACAAAATCAAAATTTGAATATTAAATAAAGAACACTTTCTTGACAAGCATCTTGTGACTCTATTTTATAACTTTTAACGTGATTTGAGACATTCTAAGATACTTTTGCCAAATTGAAACATACCTTGTAAATATCGAATCGTAGAGCAAATTTCCAACAATATAAAATTCATTCTTCAAAGGACGAAAAAACTATACAAAGCTTATCAAATTAGGTAAGAACAAAATAGTAGTGTCTAGTCCGACTATCCAAACAAGAATGAGTACAAAATAATGTTATCGAAAGGAATTACAATATTCAAATCAAAATCGAATCTTGAATAATTCGTCCAATCATTAGCAACTACTTAGTCATACACAATAAAAAAATATATATTATAAATTTAAAAAAATCAATTATTTTTACCGAAAGTGCACTTTGGAAGTGACTCTCGCTAGGGGGATGGATTGTCGACTAGTTTCTTTATTTTTAATTCATAATTAGTAATGAGGGTAAAAATCTAGCTCGTTACAAGATTTTCAAATATTATTTTGAAATAATTAAAATTAATAGTACATTAAAGTATTCAGAGAAGCAGAAAGAAACGAAACCCTTTTAGTATTTATGCTATTAAAATATTAAAAAACCAATACTTTCTCATTAGATGAGAATGTGAAAAATTTAATTCTTATGAATGTTCAATTTTGGTGTTTAATTTTTTAATTATCAATTTTTTGGAACTAATATTATATATAATATTACATGTAAAACTAATATTACATAGATTTAAAGTATGTCTTTGGGTGATACTGATAGGTAATATTTGAACACTTAATAATAAAGCTTATCGCAGAAGCACAGGATGTAGGTGTATCTTGCCTTTGAGGAAAACAGATAAAACGTTATGAATTGTACTCGTAAACTAATTACTATCAACTTTTAAAAGATATGTTTCCATCGGTTTCCATAAAAATGAACATCTTTTCTAAACTGGCAATCCACTACATAATTATATACAATATATATTGCTTGATCATTTCAGATAACCGTGAAGGAGAATATAGTCGATAAGCATAGATTAGCAGAGCAGCGTTCCGAAGAATTGAACAATATCCGCAATCAGAAACCATCTCCAGACTCTCAAAAAAGTGACTCTGACGATGAGCCGAAATCCCGAAGTGAGGAATTGCGCCGCGAACGCAGCAAAGAAGCCCAACAACTAATTGCTCAAAGAACTATAAATGCTAGGGCTATATTCGAACAAAATACGAGCGCTGGTCAATTAAAAATGGTTCGTGCTAAGCAGCAAACGGGACACAAGGGGAACAGCGTCGAGGCTGCAAGAAAGGCAATTGAAGAAAGTCAGCGAAGAGAAGAGCCAGTGAAAGTGCAGCCTGATATTATAAAGGAAGCACAGGTTAAGAAAGGAGAACCGCAACACAGCAATTCCGGCAATTCTGACAATTTGCTACAGAAAAATGAGCAAGTTCCAAATCAGCAAGCACATCAGATAAATCAAGTGAATGAGACAAAAGAGGTGATTCCAGAAAATCAAGCAAGTGAAGTTAATGGTTTTCTTCATCAAGTGAGCAACCAGGTAAGTCAAGAGAACCAGGTGAGTCAAGTACAAAGTGAAGTGACACCAACCACGGTAGAAGAAGCGGAGAACGAATTATATAACCAGTTGGAGAAAGAATATTTGTATCTTGACCCCAACAACGAGGGAATGAGAGCAAGAGCCCTTTACGATTATCAAGCTGCAGATGACACTGAAATTACTTTCGATCCTGGCGATATCATCACGCATATCGATGCCATTGACGAAGGCTGGTGGCAAGGTCTCGGACCCGATGGGACTTACGGCCTTTTCCCAGCCAATCATGTAGAGGTCATTGAATACAACTCTGCACGATAAAGACTGATGATTATTTTCCTGGCTTAGTATTTCATGTTTAATTCCGATATCCGATATTGAGAAAATCCCAACTGACCATTTTATCATTTATTATTCAGCTTATAATATAGGAATGCCTCATGTTCTGCGTGCTTTATTTTCCAGGTTTCAATATTTGTCAATAACTCAATTTCGAATTTAAAAGATCAACACTAAAATGTAAACATGCAATTCTTCATTTACAAAAATAAAAATTTAATTTTTTGAAGCTAAATTTCAAGTTAGAGGGGTTAAAAATTGTTCGGAGTATCTAAAATGAAAAATAAAGGGTGGACTTGCAAAAGTACATAAGCGCCAAGAATAAATTTTTCAGGACAGCATATATATATATTTTTTTACATTTATCGAACTTTTTTAAATTGTTAAATTTCTCAAAATGTATTGGTTTCTTTAAACTCTCTTGAAATTTTAAAAAATCGTTTTGAAATAATTTCTCAGTGGGCAAAAAATATTAGAATCGTTTTTGGAACGTTTATATCCATAAAATTATAGTCACTTCGAGACTTTTAGTTCATGGAAGTAGTTATTATAACAGGTTTCTTTTTGAAGGTAAATTAATATTATTTATTGAAAATTACAATAATTTAAAATACAATTCGTAATTTTAAAAGTGGAGTGTATTTATATTTACATGTTTATTTAATTTGTTTTTTATGAAGAATTTTTATTATAATAATCCGAAAACTGAACCTAAAGGGCGCAGTTCAATGATGATAAGGTCATATTCGTCCGTACTTACTGCATGTTTAGGCTCGCAATAAAAGTACGCCTCAATAATAAACTGGTGCATATTATGTGATAAGACTAAGCAATGCTTTTGTTAATCTTAAGTTTCAACAATGCAGATTATTATAGTTATCGTTATGAAACTTCTAATTTAAACTTTGTCATCCATGAAAAGACCATTTGATACCTTTAGAATGTATAATTGCTGAAGAAACGTTTCAAACCAAGTTAAAATAGAAAATGCGCTTTTTCTGTAGAATAATTTAAAAAAAGAAGACCACTTAATAATAATAGTAAAAATACAAACTCGATCTTTAGCGAAACATTTTAAGCTTAAGACAATTTAACGATTTAAGTAATTTGTATGAAATTTTAAGTTTTTCACCCTATTGGCGCTGCTTTTTTTACTTATTGAAAATTAGGAAAAAGTGCATTGGAATATAAAATTGGATAAAATTGTTCGTAATCTAACTTCGAGCGACTATTAATGAAACACGAATTGTCACATTAATCATTAGGATGGGTCGAAAAAAATTTAAATCGAAGAAAAAAGATTTGCAAACTGTCTATGTTTTTTATAAAAAGCTTATTAAAACTTTCTTGTACTCAAAATTTCCCTAAAAAATCAAGGTCTTTATTATTTAAAGTAGCAGACTCCTGAATTTTTTAAATTTAAATTTAAGCATTGAAGACTGATTTTTTTAGGTTCACGTTGAGTCTAAGAAAGTTTTCAGAGGCTCAACTCTAAAGATAATGGTTTTTTAAATCAGGTTCAATAATTGATACTTTTACTCCCTATGGAGTGAAAAGTAGAATTTTAGCCCCCCATCGTAAGCATGAAAAACAACTAGAATCATCCATCTTATTAAAAAAATGTAATATTAATAATTGTTCCCAAAACTCTGAGGATAATAGACTTTATAAACGAGGTTTTTTTCGACCCACCTTACTATTAGTCATATATATATATATATATAAGTATTTTAATCGATTTCACATTGTTACGTTTAACATAGAGCATAAGACACATATCTTCTTTACACGATGTTCATTCTAAAAGATTATTCGTTTATAAAGCAATTTAATATGCATTTTAAAATAATAACAGATATATTAATATTAACGGAAAATTTTATATAACGCACGGTTTTTTGGATTAAATGTCTTTATTATCAAATTTGAATATAGCCCGAAACTTAAGTTCTTAAATATAATAAATTTGTAACAAATTAAAACTGTTCTTATTTCGTTGGTGCTCACTATTTTCGTGTATTGTATAATTTTCATGTTGATGTTGGGACGTTTTTTTTTTTACTTTATAACTTGATTATATGTATGTAAATATTTTAAAAACCTAGTCCAAGGTGTAAAAAAAGTTGGACCTTAGTAATGGTGTTAACACTTGAAAAGAAAAGTAAATTATCACATTTGATGCCCGAAAAAAGAAAAAAATTCAAATTAACATATTGTTCCAAAATTTGAACAATATTATGTAGAACTTATGTATCCTGTGAGGAAAAGTCGCGAAAACACAATTAAAAGGTAGATAAACTAGAAAATATTTAGTACTTGGAATGTGATTTAGATTGATATAATACATTGTTATAGAGGTGATTCGTTTCGAAAGACAGAAAGTAGTATTTTAAATTTATTTGTTCTTAACACGTGAATTGTCCAGTAGAAAAGGGCTATTTCACCATAAATTTCTTGGAACTTTTGTTAAAAATTCCTTATTTGCCAATTCTTTCCATAAATACGCAGAAAGATTTTTCGCATTTTCTAACGAGCAAAACGAATAATCGACAAAAACAGTATTGTAAATTATCATAAATGTAACATCTACTCTGCCGCATTGTAAATTTTGCAATTTTGCACTTCTCATCTTCTTTATGATGTGAAAAATAAAAAGTGAAACTAACTTTAATTATATATTTGTTTATTTTCTTTAAAATTAATACGTGTCTCATATCCCATGTGTATATAAGACTATAAGACATACGGATATGGTGATGAAAAATACCCATAATTAAAAATATCTCCCTAAAAGTAAAAAAAAAAAATTTTTTTATTTTTAAATCAAAAAAAGTCGAATACGCTGTAACTAAAAAGATAAAAAACAAGAATTTTTTAATTATTAACATAATAAAAATTAATTTGTTATACTTACACATTAATTTACGGTTTATTAATTACTTAAAAAAAAAACCATTTGAATTAGCGTATTTGACAGTTGTTGAATGTAATAGAATTAATATAGACACTGTAGAATATGCTAATTCAAATTTTTTTCAAGTTATTAATAAACTTTAAATTAATGTATAAGTATAACAAATTAATATTTATTATGTTAATAAATAATCAATTCTTGTTCTTTTATCTTTTTAGTTACAGCGTATTCGACTTCTTTTATTTAAACATTTTTTTATTCTCTTTCTTCTATTCTAGTTTTCTATTTTTCTATTTCTATTGTCTAGATTTTTAATTTTTCTTTTTCGTTTCAAGATATCTTTCTAGTGTACTAATGTTTTTAGGTATATATGAATAAGTAATTATGAATAAGGTATGTTTTCAAAAGGAATATTTTAGTTTTCACTTTATTTATTTTCAAAGTTTGTACAAATTAATTAAGTATGTATATACCTACACTTTTAAAATCTAAAATTCGAAAACGACAGGTCAATCCTGAAAAAAAAAAAAAAAAAAAAAAACAATATGTAAAACAAATAGAGTACGTACATTTCACAATATCATGAATATTAGGAATTCAGGGTGACCAAAAGATTTAATTTTTCAATTTCCCTGAAATTTCCTTGATTTTCAGACAAATTTCCCTAACAGAAGAGTATTAAAAATGCGAATAAATTTTCAATAAGAGGACCAAGTAACCAAATGTGGATCAAATGTCTAAATGAGAATCAATCCTTATTTTTACCTAATTTATGTGATAATTTTTTTCTTTTTTTAAGATGTTCAATATTTAATGTAACGTACAATGAACGACTTAGAATAAAGGAAAACTTTTTATCATTTGTATTTATCATCTTTTGGGTTTTTTAAAGTATTGTTACATCCCAAATTTTTGTAAAGATATATGCATGTATATGTGTACATGTTACACATGTACATGGATATGTTAATATTTATACATATGATAGATATAAT
>JAUEJJ010000004.1:12445361-12459910 GCA_032164275.1 Synergus coniferae | reverse complement strand
CCCTGACATAATCAGCAAACTCAACCTCCCTTAGCCTAATTTAATATCATAACTACCCCTCGCTCGGGCCGTAACAGTATGCGGATTCAACAATCGTCTTTCCAAAATTTAGATGATTTTATCAGAAAACTCCGATTGAACAGAAATTTTATCCTTTTTTTAGGCAATTTTCAATCAGATCAAAATTTTTAGGATTTTTATGTACTATATTTTATACCAAATTTTTATTTTTTAAACCATTGACGAAAACCTCATTGTCAGACCAATTCAAATTTTCTAATCCGTTTCTTGTTCCTTGGGAACGTCTTAGACATAATTCCATTCCACAAGTCTTTTTGATTTTCTAAAATACTTTTTGAAATTTTTTTAAATTCCACCAAAAATTTTAAAAATCCATAATTTCATTTCACGGTAAATATCTAATTATTTAAATTTTTAATTTTTACAGCTCGCTGTCAAAATATTTCCCCAATGTTTCTCTTAAGGATTCTTTCAGTCCTTTTTACAACCATCTTGATTGCTGGAGATTGCTGCACAGAATCATAGAAGGAGAACTCAGAATTTAAAATGACCTGTAGAGTCCGGACTTAAATCAAAACTGAGAATAAAGAAAAAAGGGGAAGATTTTCTTGAAAACAGAGAAAAAAAAGAGGCATTTTTAATAAAAGGTAAAAAAGCGAAATAGCATAGCGAGGTCCTCGAGGTTCTCCTTTCCTTCTATTCTTTCCCCTTCTCTGAGCGCTGCACCGAGAACTCTCCTCTTCTTGTTTCACCACTGGCGAATAGCGCGATTCTCGTTCGTCCGCCGGGCAGCCGAGGAGACTGAATCCATCAAAGGTGGTAAAAGACGTAAAAGAGGTGATTGACCAGTTGACTCATTTACTCATACGTTGAACATCACTGCTCTACACATACGTCGTCAAATAAAAATTTTCGAGCAAGTGAGAAAACTTTGTGTTTATTTTACAGTCCGTAAAGTTTCTAGTAAAACCTAGAGACGTAATATGATCGCGCGCATGATCTTAGTTTTATCGTACGATGACATTTATAATACATGTAAATGAATTTATGAATTAAAAAAAAATTATATATACTATTTACAATTTTATCTCCTATCTCCGACTCCCGTATTGTTTGCAGTGTTGTTTGCAGCTCCAGCATGACTTAAAAATGCTAGATGTCCCTTGGGACATTTGTTGGCATAGTGTCCTTTGGTGCCACATTTATAACACGTGACTTCTTCGAGCGGTTTTTGAGGACCTCTAGGTGTGGGTCCGTTACCGTGCATGGGACCGTGCATCGGACCATGCATGGGACCGTGGTGATAAGGATGGAGACCACCATCCATATCTTGCCTAACTTGCGCTTCTCTCATGTCTGGAGGCATTTTGTTACAATATATTGCTTTGTGGCCACCTTCACCACAGAAGTGACAAGTGATCATTACTTTCTTGCCTTCTTTGGGTTGCATATCTTGAATTGCTGGTAATTCAAAGCGCGGGCTGAAAATTTTATAACCATTAATTAACAATCTAGAAATAATATATGTTGAAAAGCATTTAATTGACAATTATTAAAATGCAAAGTAAGGTTCCCAATTATACTTGAAATTACACCACTTGAAGACCTTCATATGCATAGCAAACTTAATAAACTTTTTTAGATTTCATGGATTCTTATATAATAAGCTTTGAAGGATTCATATAGGTTTAAAAAGATTGCAATTGATGTAAAATCTCTTAAAGTCCCTAGAATTTTGTTTCAAATTGAAAGTGTTAAAAGTCATAGAATTTTTTTTTTTATATTTCTATCATGAAATTTCGCAAAATCTCTTAAATCTAATTAAATTTTTACAAATTCATTTGAAATTTTATAATATATTACAATCTCATGAAATTACTTAAAAAGAAAAATGTTTCCTCATAAAATTGATGATCGAAATAAATATGAAATTTAAACTTTGGTGTACACTAAAAATTGCAGTGATCAAATCTTTAAAAATAAATAAATTTAAAAAAAAACACTTACTGCATGAATTTACAAGTGCTACCGTCCGGACAGAATCCGGCTAGATAAGCCATGCAGAGGACTCGTCTTACATGACGATGTCGACATAGTGGCCCGTGCCTACAAAATCCTCGGTCATACCAAGGACAATCTCTAACTTTCGTCTCTGGATCAATATGAAGAAAAGGGCACTCTTTATTGTGACAGGCATCTGGAGTCAAAAAAAATATATATAAAATCATATTTCAAGATCTTTCGCATCAGAAAACCATTTCAAAAAGTATTGATTGGTATTAATACATGGTTTCGTTTCAATTAATTATTGAAGATTAAAAATGATATTGATTTATCGAAAAATCTATTAAAAAATGGGGACATTTCTTTGGCCTAAAAAACAAAATCCAAAATGTGAAAAAATACCGAACAAATAATTACCGACAATTTAAATTCACAAATAACAATAATATTATCGAAAATGTTTATTAACGAAATTTAAGCATACCGAAAACATTTATTAACGAACATAGAAAATTACCGAAATTTCGTTAGCCAACCATTTTAGATACAAATTCAAAAAGTTAGAGCATTTTCAAAAAGACGAACATTTTATCCTTATGACTTTTTCGATAAAAAGAAAATTATCCGAGTTATAGCATTTACATAATTCAAAAAAATAAATGAAAATGAAAAGTTTAAGCCAAACAACGCACGATATAAAAATAAGTCAAGAGAAGAAAAACGTCGCTTTTTTAAAGGAACTGAAAGGAAGTCAAGATGAGTGGAATAGAATTTAAAAGAATTCGAAAAAATTAAATTCATATGAATAGAATTCAAAGCGAATTAAAAAAAAATTATTTAAAAAAAGCCGTGACTAGTCCTCGAGCCTTTTAGGACGAATATCGAAATCTTGCAGACTTGATTGGCTGAATTGAAGAAAAGACAAAGAGACACCTCGCAAAAAAAATTTCATCGAGAACTCGATAGCAATAAAATATTTTAGAAATTGTAAAAGTAACTTTGTTTACAAAATTGTATATAAATAATTTAAATAAGTTAAATTCTTGGTTTCTAAATTAAATTACAGATTATTTCTCGGCAGCAAATTCCAAAATGTTCAAAACTTGTGTTTTGAATTTTAAAACTGTAATTAAGTATACAACGTTTAATTATCAGTCTTATGTAATTACGATTTAACTCTAAGTTAAAAAAACAATTCTTCAACCACAGCAAATAATACAAAATGGAAAATAAAAATATTGTATGGAAACTTACTAAAGCGAGAGTAGAAATAACATTCTGGCATTTTAGTCATGTCATACTCGTGCAAGAATTCACATTGATCTCCTTTTTTACAAAGTCCTCGTAGCCAATGTTTACAGACAATAGTTCTATCACCTCGAACATGTCTGAACGGACATGAGGCACCCTTACCGCAAGTACCTCTTGGGTAAAACTGACATACTGCAGCAATGGATTCTGAAATATAAAAAAAATATTCATTATTAACCCGCTATGATCATGATTCAATGAATGAATATGAATTTCAGAATATGAAACAAATAGAATCAACGTATTAGTAGAGAAAATTTTTTAATTTACAAAACACGGTAATGATCATGATGAAAATCATAAAAATAAACATGTGTATTTTGAATAAATAAAATAAGGATTGAGATTTTTCTTGCTCACTCTAACCTATAAAATTGGCAAATATTGAAAAATACTCACTATCCATTCCGGTAAAAGGCAAAGGTAAGGCTCCATACTGTTCGTCTAATGCAATTTCGATATCGAAATGCATATAATCAACGTTTGCTACTATGCACTCCATTTTTAGCAACAAATAACATTAAATAATTGAAATTAGCAACTATAACAGTTTTTTTTTTCAAGGACCACTCACATAGAAGTTGACAAATGACAAGACCAGTGTTCTCAACTCGGTAGAGGGCGATCATCGTATCAGGGCCGAAAAAATTATCGTGTTTTTCTAATTTTTAATCAAAAATCAATAAAACTGTAAAAATATCATTAAACTCCGTAAATATTGATAATTTAAAGTATGCAAGGTAAAAGGATTAATTAAATTTTACTAGAAAGTGAGCTGAGGAGCTTTAAGTTTGCAATTACGCTCCTTTAAAAATCCACCAATCACATAACAGCTTCAAAAAGACAAGCATTAAGTATTATTGAGAACACTGGACAAGACGACAAAGACAGTGCTACCAACATTGGTTCCTTGCGCTTGGTATTGCCAGGTATTGCGTATTGCCGTAGAGAGACTACGGTATTGCCACGGTATTGCTAGGAATAAGCACAGTTGGGTAAGTAAAATAGGTAAAATATCTGCTTACACTGTAATAAAAACGATGTAAATTGCCATTTCGCTTTGTAAAAATTTTTCTATTAAAAACTGTGCAATTTTATTATTATCATGTGAATTTGCGTGTACTTGTAAAGGAATTTGTCTTTTACTCCTTTGATTTTCTGCTTTCTGCATCCTCCCCATAGATACACGGCCAGAGTTGTGAAGTGACGCATCACTCGAGATTTTTTACGTATGAACATGGTTTTCTCCTTGTGTAAATTACATATTTTACTTAGAAACCCCCCCACTCCATACGAATTTGGTGTGTTTGACGTCAGAGATCTCTGTCGACGTATAATACCTAGTAAATTACTGTAAAAAACCATGTAATTTACCCAGGGTATTTTACTTACCCAACCTTGTACACGGCTGTAAAAATCCACAGCTTTTAAATTTCGCGCCTCTGTCTTGTGTATCTGTTATAAATAAATACAATATTCAAAAAGAATGTTTTTTAATGTAGTATTCCTATTTATTTACCACCAAAAAACAGTTCAGGAGTATATTTGGACTGATTTGGAATATTAACTAGTTGATTTTACTATTTTAGGGGAAATTCTAGTGGATCTAGGGAGAATTAGAAAATCTCATCTGGCAACACTGTGTTTTACTTCCTTCCTTTTGCGGTTGTTCTTTTTCGCTAAGGCAACGATCATGGCGGCCCGTTCGATATCGAAGAAGAGGAAGGTTGGTGTTAATATTAATGCGTTCATTAATCAGAATCAAAAAATATAAAGTGCCCCGTATTCTGTGGCATTTTCTTCTCGATATTTTTCTAAATTATACCTAAAAATCGAGTGTTAAGACTGCAGATGACACTGATTTTTTTAGCACCTAACCCTCAGACTTCTCATGCTTTCATCTGCTTTTCATTTTCATAATTACAAAATCTGAACTCTAATGATAAATTCTCATAATGTAGCAAAGTATGTCAACAACAATTACGAGAAATTCAGTTTTTATAGATTTTGAGTGATTGTTAAATGGTCATTTCTTGTAAGAAACAAATGACATTTTGAGGTTATGCTCCACATTGTAGTCTAAAAACAAAAAGTAACACTCAATTAAAATTATTACAATTTATTTCTATGGTATTAATACTTTTTTCAATTATTGCTTATTTATGTTATATACATTTAACTATGTATTATTCAGTTATAATGTTGACTGTATTACGTACTTGTAAACATTTCTAACAAATCCAGTTTGTCGGTTTTACTTCTCTGAAGTTTATCTGAATTATTCCTAATTTTAGTTATTTATTAACTCTTATTTATTACTCTTCAATAATTTAATTTTAATCTGAAAAACAAACATGTCACAAAAACTGTATAAAATAGATGTCACGATGTGAGTGTATAGTGTATACTTTTAAAGAAGTGAAATTAATTCATTTAGATTTTAAACAATTTCAATTTACAAATAGGTATTTCAAAAATTTCAAGTGATTCCAAAAGATACAAAATATTTTCTTAAATGTATTAGAAGATTGCATAAGGTATCAAAATATTTGGAAAGATTTTATAAATATAAATAAATTTCGAGTGATTTAACAAATTTTAAAGAATTAAAATAAAATGTCTAAGAAATACCAAAAACCTTTGGATGATTTCAAAAGTTTTGAAGTGATCCTTAAAGATTGCAAGAGATTTGAACTTTTTGAATATGTCAAGATATTTAACAGATTTTAAAGAATTAAAAAAGAAAAGTTATATTATGTTATATTATTATTTAAGTTCCTTAAATTCACTTTAAAACTCTTTAAATCATTTTTAATTCCCTATAATCTTCTGAAATCCTTTTACACATCTTGATATCTTTAAAGTAATGAAATACGTAAATCTCTTGAACTTAATTTCAATTTCTTAAAATCTCTTTAAAATGTTTATAAATTCTTTAGTTTTTTTTTAAATCCTTTGAAAATTTTGAATATTCAAATTCTTTGAATTGCTTTAAATTATTTATAAGTTATTCAGAAATCTTCAAACTTTTTGGAATTTTCTTGGAATTCCTTAAAAGTTCTTCTATATTTCTTTTCAATCTTTCGAAATTTTTAATATCGTTCAAAATGCCTTGAAATACGTAAAAATATGTTTAAATTACTTGAAAATCTTGAAACTGATATTTAATTCATTTATTTGTTGAGTATAATGAAGAATTGGATTTTTGAAAGTAGATCTTGAATCCAAAATTCTTAAGTTATTGTAATTGACTGTGGGATGTTGCCTAATCATGATTGAATACTAAAATTTGATTTTATTTACAGTTTGTAGGAGATGGAGTGTTCAAAGCAGAGTTGAACGAGTTTTTGACTCGTGAACTTGCTGAAGATGGATACAGTGGAGTTGAAGTGCGTGTTACACCCCAACGCACTGAAATCATCCTTATGGCCACCCACACCCAAAGCGTTCTTGGAGAAAAAGGACGCAGAATCAGGGAATTGACCTCTGTTGTCCAGAAGAGGTTTAACTTCAAGGATCATAGCGTAGAACTCTACGCCGAGAAAGTTGCAACGCGAGGTCTTTGCGCTATCGCTCAAGCTGAATCTTTGCGATACAAATTGATTGGAGGTCTTGCCGTAAGGAGGTAAAGCACTTAATAATATATTATAAACCTTTTTCAATCACCACAGTTCGTCAACTATTCATCTTTTGTCATCTATTTTTCATTTGTTCGTTCACCTATTTTATCTATTCTGGGGATTTTTTTTTTACTTTTTTCCAATTAAAAAAGTTGAATCATCTGAAAAAAATTATTCGTCATTGATATTAGAGGATAGTTGTGGATCATTTCCGATTTGAAAAAAACCTTTCCGGATAATTAAAATAATAAAGCTGGAAATAGTTTCTAAATTCTTTTTGAAATGGTTTCAAATTTTTTAAAATCGTTTAAATTCTCTTGAAATTCCCCAGTATCACTTTCAATCTTATCAAATCCTTTAAAATCATTTATCATTTAAAATATCTTACAATTCTTTTTTGATATTTTGACATCTTTGTTAAAATCTTGTGAAATCTCTTTAAAATCATTAAAAATGTTTTTAAATCTTATGAAATATCTTAAATTTTGTTGAAATCACTTTGAATTTTATTGAATCCACCTTGATTCGCTTAAAATTTTTTTAAATTCCTTTGAATTTTTCCTAAATTTCTAATTTACATTTTATTGACTTGGATTAAAGATCATGACATTTTTTGCTTTTAGGCAAATTTTTAGTACCTCCATTCTGTGGATTTAAGTTTCTTTCAATTTCTCTTATTCCTCATCTATTTTCATTTTTACATTCTCATGAGAGAGAATGTATTAGATTTATGTAAAATTTGACCCCCCCCCCGCTTTTGTCAAATATCCACGTTTTGAGCCCCCCTGAACCTAAAAAACATGTTTTTAAGAATGTCTGTGTATGCGTGTGTGTGTGTAGATTTTTAGTTTGTGTGCACGATAACTTTCGAAAGAATTGACCGTTTGGATTGGCCTTTGGTATACTGTTTTAGTGTCCTAAAATGAAAGTCAAGTTTATTAGCCAGCCATTTTGGATAAAAATTCAAAAAGTTGGAGCATTTTGAAAATTTTTGAAGCCACTTTTTTTAAATTTAAATTTAAATGTCAGACTTATGACATTTCGAAAATTCAAAAAAAAAATCACTATTTGAAGCCAAACAACGCACAATATGAAAAAAAAGTCAAGAGATGAAAAATGTTTCTTTTTGAACGCTCTACACGAATGGCATAAAATATTTTTGAATTTTTTTGAAAAAACGAAAATTCTAATTTTTGCGCCAAATAACGCGATACAGGAAAAATGATAAGGAGCATAATTAATGGTCTTTAAAAGTTTTACAAATCTTCTTGTGACCATTTTTTGATAAAGTAAGTATTTTTCGTTTAAATCGTGAAAACTGTTTTTAAAAAATAAAAAATAAAATGTTCCCGCCAAAAAACGTGAGATATGAGAAAATATTACAAAATTAATATAAATAATCGAAGCTTGACGATCAAATATTCCAGAGCACGAAGCGCGAGTGTCCTGATGAGAATTTGTTCCTAATTTAAATTTATTTTTCAGGGCCTGCTACGGAGTTTTGCGATTTATCATGGAATCCGGAGCAAAGGGCTGTGAAGTGGTCGTCAGTGGTAAATTGCGTGGACAGCGAGCCAAGTCGATGAAATTCGTAGATGGTCTCATGATCCACTCTGGAGAACCCACGAATGAATACGTGAACACAGCTACCCGTCACGTACTTCTCCGACAAGGTGCGCATTTTGTAACCTTTTCTCCTTTGGACCTAAATTCAACCTGTAAATCTTGCCTCTTCATTTTACATCACAAATATTATAATTAGACATTTTTCCACTTTTAGTTCTATTTACTTTTTAAATAGAATTACGCTTACAGAGCGAAACTATTCTTAATTCTAATAATTGTTGAATAAAATGAGGAAACTTAATTTTGAAGTTAGTACTTGGATCGAACACTCTTAAACTACATTTGAAAGTACAAAATTCGTTGACTAATTTTTTTTCATTTCAGGTGTCTTAGGAATCAAGGTAAAAATTATGCTTCCGTGGGATCCTAATGGCAAGACTGGACCCAAAAATCCATTGCCAGACAATGTTTCTGTGGTTGAACCCAAGGACGAAGTCCTGCACGCCCAACCGACGTCAGAAATTAAGGCATCTAAGGACGCAATTCAACCTACTCCAATCCCCGTTTAATCATCAATTATACGTTCACAATAAAAACAGGAAATTTATAATGGATTTTATATTTTTAATGCCTTTTCCCGTATCCGAAACTAGCCTTTAAATGAAAAATTCAATTTCTATAAAAGCAATTTTTAAAATAACGACAGTGGTATCTTAAAATTTCAGTAAAAAGTTTTTTTTTACTAAACATTAAAATTTTACGATAGTCTAAAATTCATAAAAAGAAATATCTTGAAGTCCTTTAAATTCCTAACATTCTTTTGCAAACCTTTACATTTTAAATCCCTTAAAATAATTAAAAAGAATCTTGAAATTCCTTGAAAAATAATATATCCTTTTATAATTTCTTAGAAAATCTCTCGGTATTCTTTTTGGACTGAAGTAAGTTTTTATTTTATAATGTCTTAAAAATAGAAGTAAAAACCATTTATTTTTTATTTACTAATGGCACTTAAGAATTTAAAAAATCTAAAATCTCCGTAATCAACAATTTTGGAAAAAATATTAATTAACTTCTACAAAAAATATGAGTGTAACATTTTTGGTTCGGTCCAAAATATATACACTCATCTGCTGTTTATATGCAAGCTGATTATTTGCCTAGTTCGCGGTTGTTCCCCTCCCGCAGCGTCCCTCGGGTGCCTGTATGGACCATCGAAGAGCTCGCACGCGCAGAAATTGTTTCGTGTTGACTCTAGGCGACTAGGCGACTTTTCTACGCATAAAAGTGTACTACGCGCGTAAAGGGTATTCAATTTTTCGACATTATGGCTGAAAGAAAGAAAAAAAATGTTCTTACAATGAGAGAAAAAGCTCTCGTTTTGCAAGCAGTTCGAAGTGGCGAATCAAAAAAAGCGATCTTAAATAAATTCAAAATTAGTGAACGTTGTTTATACTACATTGTTCAGTGCGCTGATCAAATTATTGATAAATCCAACGATTTTAAGTTGAAGAACAAAAAATCAATGAAATCTGCTCAGAATCCTGAATTAGAAGCCGCTTTAATCAAATGGTTTATCCAAAAGCGAGACTCGGGTCAACCGGTTTCAGCAACGATGCTTGAGGAAAAAGCTGTAATTTTCAATGAAATGCTAAAGGGGCCAGCAACCTTTAAAGCAAGTACTTTTCGAAGACAAATATTGAATTTAACAATAATTTTAGCCCGTAAACTATGCTTACCTAACTAATGCATGATTTTCAAAACAATGACACATAACCTTCAAATTCAATCTCGTCATTGTACTCAACAATTACTAAAATGAATAATTTTTAAGGTAGTTCTGCAAAACTCCATTTTTAAATGAGAGAAAAAATTGCTTATTGTAATTCTTTTTACGTAAAATATGTCAATTCTAAATTCGATCAAATGTTCAATTTACAAATCACAATTCGAAATTGACATTTTACGTAAAAAGAATTACAATGAGCAATTTTTTCTCTTATTTAAAAATGTAGTACCGCAGTTATTCAATTTAGGTAATTGTTGAGTAAAATAACGTTACTGAATCTTAAAAGGTTCGAACTAACTTTCAAGAGCCTTAAAGGAAATCAAAGAAATATATTTATATATTTGTATTACTTAGTTTCGTTTTTTTTTAATTACTATAAAAATTATGCTAAGGTGTAAAAGTTCTAATATTTATTTTATATGTAAAATTGCAGGCAACAAGTGGGTGGTTTCGGGGATTTAAAAAACGCTATGGATTGAATGGATTTTCAGCAAAAGGAGAAATATTGTCCAATGAAATTAGCTCTGCGAAAGAATTTGCCGAATTCCTAAAGGAAAAAATTATTAGAGAAGATTTGAAATTGGAAAACATATATAATGCTGATGAGTCCGGTATATATTGGAAAATTCTGTTGAACAACACAGAAAAATCATACGCAGGATTCAAGGACAGTGAAGAGCGCATCACGGCTCTATTTTGTGCTAACGCCAGTGGGTCTCACCGGATCCCTCTCCTAATAATTGGCAAATCACCAAAACCAAGAGCTTTGAGAAATCTAATTGCTGGAAAAGCAAAATTACATGAAATCAACTATCTGGCAAAACTTGGTGTTACCTATTCAGCCCAGAAGAGTGGGTGGATGAATTGTGAGATCTTCAAAAAATGGTAAATAAAAAAAATAATTTTTGTCATGTTATCCATTTTTTTTATAAATGAAATATTTATTGACTATGAATTAAAATATCTATTTAATTTTGTTAGGTACGAAGATGAATTTATAGCAAGAGTAGTAGAACACCAACAAAAAACACGAATCAGTGGAAAAGTTCTTTTGATTCTGGATAATGCTCCGTCTGCACATCCACCTGCAGAAGAATTAAATGCAATTAACGAGAATTTTGAAGTTCTGTTTTTGCCGCAAAACGTTACAGCCCTCATTCAACCAATGGACCAATCACCAATCTCGACTACGAAGAAACTGTATAAAACGAATCTAATGAGAAAGTTACTTATCGAAAAGGATTACGAAAAAATTGAAACGTTTTTAAAGGATTTGTCGATAAAGGACTGTTTAGTGATACTTAGCAAAGGATGGTCGAATGTGAAGGAGACTACTTTGAAGAATGCGTGGAAGGCATTACTACCGGAAAATATGGGAACACAAGAGTCTATTGTCAATTCTTGTGAAAACCCAATGTATAATGAAGACTCTTCCAGTTGCGAAACCAATGCTTCAGTTGAAGAATTGAATCCGATTTACGAGTTTTGTGAACACCTTACCAAGTGTTTATCAAAAGACAATGAAGATAGTAAAGAAATATCGAAAAGGGTCAAATTAAAAATTGAAGAGTGGTTTAATGGAGACGAAGGAGATAGTGGCTATGAAATACTATCAGATAACCAGATCCTGCAAACCGTCTGTAATCGCCATAATAATCTTAATGGTCTTGAAAGTTCGAATATGATGGTTGTTGACCAACCCGAATATATTGATGTAAAATATGAAAATATTGAGGCAAAATGTGAAAATATTCAGGAAAAATGCGAAAATAATCAGGAAAAATACGAAAATATTCAGGTAAAATGCGAAAATATTCAGGTAAATTGCAAAAATATTGAAGAAATATGCGAAAATATTCAGGAAAAATGCGAAAATATTCAGGAACAATGCGAAAATATTCAGGTAAAACGCGAAATTGACGAGAACGAAAAAATTGGGGCCCAGGAAGCACACGAAAGCTTCTTGAAATTCAGAAATTGGATGCTGACACGCGTCGAATGTTCTGAATCTCATATTCTCCTCTTCAAAGAATGTGAAAATATTTTGAGAAATGCCATTGATAATTCTCAAAATGAAAAAGTCCTTTTTTGTCTCTAAAAGACAACTGTACATAAGACTGATTTCTTTTCTTTTATTATAAAGTTTTTAAAGAGTTTCTTTTATTACAAATGTTTATAAAATTGTCTTAATAAATATACATTATTTAATTAAAAATTGAATTTTTTTGGTTTATTCAATTTCCTCAACACTATTTTCTGTATGCATTATTTTATAATCCTAGAAATAGACATAGTTGAACAGAAATAATATTGTTCACAATATGCGAAAATTTATAAATGTATTATATAAATATTGTAATTAATGATATTTTTATTTATTCAAATAATATTATTTATTAATAATAATTGAAATATTCTTAGCATTTCAAAATTTCCCACGAATTGCGTGACGCATGCGCAATTCGCATGTGGCGAATTATTGAGGGCACTGATGCCCGGTTCAGAGACGATATGTATATACGGTCCTGAGTTTTTACCTGAATCCATTTGCTGATTATTTGCAGCCCAGAGTCCCAGACCAGAGATCTGCAAATATATTCAGCAAATGAGTGTATAATAATTTGCTAACGTTCTCTATTGTGTTCTCTGGATTAAAACGCTTTCAGTACTCACCAGTACTGAGTCTATAGCAATAAAAGAGATCCAATGAATATTCTCCATTAGTTTGGGTTGTTGCATCTTGTGTTTGAACTAGAGACATTGTTTTCCAGCACTTAATGATTGTAGATTAGGGCGTATCGAAAAAAAAGTTACTTGTGCGAAGTTCTAATAGCAATGAAAACTTTCTTTTGGGGATCAAAAACACTCCCCTAAAGTTTCATAAAAAAGACAAAATTCCTTCTGTCTCCGCAACGTATAAAAATAGCTAAAAATCAAAAAAAGCGAAGCAAGTCTTCAATTTTGAAGACAAAAAATTTTTTTTCGAGATTTAGATTATCAATAAAATTAGTGTAAACAAGTCAATTTATACCTGTAAAGCAATAATAATTCGATTAAAATATTTTTTACCCTCCCTAAAAATGACTTTGAAATTTAAAAAAATCGAAAAAAAGTCGATTTTTTCGCTATTTTCTTAGAGTTACGGTCAATATCTCGACTATTTAATTATATATTGTGTGATATAAGTTATTAATGGTAATGTATTTTCAATATGTCGCAACAATCATATATAAGGAATAATAATATTGACATTAGAATAATTTTGATTGATTTTAAATTACAAGAAAATATTTAAAAGTGATATATTGCTCTTTATTTCACAACAAAATTAATTTTCGGTGTCTAAATAAGGTAGAAATGTTTTCAAGTATACCTATAGGTTTATAACTATATAGTGAGAAAGTAATTTAAATCATTTTTATCTGGCCAAAATGACGTTGATCAATGATCAATTATATATCAATGATCAAGTACACTATAGGTTTAGGTACACTCGAAAACATTTCTACTTAGACACCGAAAATTAATTTTATTGTGAAATAAAGAACAATATATCACTTTTAAATATTTTCTTGTAATTTAAAATCAATAAAAATTATTCTAATGTTAATATTCCTTATATATGATTATTGCAACATATTGAAAATACATTACCATTAACTCTGCCATTAACTTATATCAAATTAAATTTCAAAGTCACTTAGGGAGGGTAAAAAATATTTTAATCGAATTATCGCTTTACTGGTAATAAATTGACTTGTTAATTGTTATGAACTAATTTTATTGATAATCTAAATGTCAAAAAAAAATTTTATTTTCAAAATTGAAGAATTGATTCGCTTTTTTTAATTTTTAGCTATATATACGTTGCGGAGACAAAATAAGGAATTTCTTTTTTTTAATGAAATTTTTTGACTTCTAAAAGCTATTTTTCGTTCAAGTAACTTTTTTTTCGATACGTCCTAATGTCTACGATGTCGAAAAGAGATTGTCAAATCCTACGACGTCTTTACGACATCGCAGACGTTTTAACAACATGGACATAGGATGTCTTTACGATGTCGTAAAGACGTCACCAAATTTCGTGCCCACTGGGAACTAAAGGAAGTTTCATTGATCCATCTGTGTTGCAACAGTCGCCAAATGTCAAGCCAATGTCATCGTAGAGGGAAGATAGGTATAGAGGCGACAATGCAGCGAAAATTTTGTGTCTTGCTTAGGTGAGCGAGACGTCAGGG
>JAUEJJ010000004.1:12424318-12434494 GCA_032164275.1 Synergus coniferae | reverse complement strand
GAGCGAGATCGTTGAGAAAAATGCATTTCCCATAAGACGCAATGTTGGGTTAGGCCCTTTTGGACTCTCGGTACCCCATGGGATAGGACTTCGGCTACTTTTGAAGCTTGATAAAAAATTGAAAAAAAAATTATTTTTATTGAAAACAAACACTTTTTGTGTGGAGTTCTTTTAGGAGAATCCAAATCTGCAATAAACCCGATTTCGAAAAAATGGTGGGTTATGCCCTTTTGCTCTCTAACGCTTCGTTTATTTTCTTATGTGCGTGTTACCTCTCTTCGAACATGAATTTTAACCAAAAAATTTATATTTTACATTCTACAAGAGAAAATTATTAAAATAACACATTTTTTTTCGTCTGGTAAGCAAAATTCTACTTAAAAAAAAAAGACATTCTGTATTTTGCGAAAGTTTATCTAATTTCAATATTACTTGAGTAAAATAAAGAAATCGAATTTCGAGATTAAAATCTGGATGCAAGACGTTTGAAAATAAAAAATAAAAATATTTTGCTCAACAGAATTAATATTTACTAAAACGATATATTTTATTATTTAAATTCGGGAATTTTAGAGCAGAGAATTTTTAATTATGGTAATATTATAATCTTTCGAGAAATATTTGAAACTCTCTGCGGTAAAGCAATTAATCTTCAAAATATATTTATGATTTCCTTGACCCCCCTAGAGTCTCAAGTCTTGGTTTATCGCATTTGGTTCTTAAAATTAAGCGCTAGACTCCAAGGCAAGAAAATATTGAAGTCAGTTATTCTCAATCTATTAACTACTACTACAATAGGAAGCCGCAGGTTTTTTTATTTTTAAATTTGCACTTTATTGCCAGGGGCAGTGTGTGTATTCATGGCAAGTTATATCAACATTTATTTGTAAAGTCTAATGCAAGCAAAGCATAAATAAATATGCTTGTATTTCTAGAAAAATACTTAAAATTATCAATTCGTGAAAGAACGTCATTCCTATCTTATGAAATTCGAGAGTAAAACTAAGGAAATTAAATTATTTGCAGACTCGCTATTTAATTCCAAGATTCTAAGAGATTCCTTCATCTAAAGATGAACTTTTTAAACGACTTTTGAATTAATCCGAGATAACAAGAGAGATGAAAATGAAAATTAAATATAATGTCGCAATTTATTCGAAATGAAATAATTAAGGGTGTTGGATCCAAGTTTTGACTTCAAAATAACATTTCAATCTATTCAACAATTATTAAAATTAGATTAGGTTATAAGGCGAAAAAATATCTATTTAATATTTGTTATGCAAAATGAAAAGATCTTATTTTAAGGTAAGAACTTGGATCCAGTTCCCTTAATGGATTTTTTTGTTACTGCAATAAATTTTTCTTTGGTTTTTTTAGTTAAATTTGTAAATTAAAGTTTACTTATTACTATATAGGATCATTGAAATTGAACCGCTCGCGATAAAAAAGGGATATAAGCCCGAAACGCCGTACGGGACAGCGCTGAAATCTTAAATCAATTGTGAATCAAAAACTATAAAACATAATTTTCTGATATTTTTCAAAATACTTTCTTGAATCATAACGAAAATTTAGGTGACCGTTAATTTTAATTTTCTGAAAATTCGTTCGACTTTCGAAGCGTTTGAAACTTTCATTTACGCCATGAGATGAATAAAGATCGTTATAGATTTTTAGTGACGATTCATTGAAATTCTGTGAACACAGTTAGTTTCCTTATATAATGTTGAATATTTTTTGAAATTTTAAAAATTCGTATTTTGCGATTGCACAAAAAAGCAACATCTTCTTGATTATTTCGAAAACTAATAAAGTTATCACATTTATTTATAGGACTAAAAATATGCGCAATAAAATTTCCTGTTGGGATATGTTATTAAAAAATTTTTATTTGACCTGAAAAAAAAAAAATGATCAGGGGCCAACTTAAACGACGGCGTTTCGGATTTATATCCCTTTTTGATCGCGAGCGGTTTTATTATTTTATATAATCACACAGCTCCTAAATTCCTGTATAAATAATTTTGTTAGTTTTAATGAAAATGTATACTGTGAGGCATGATATTTCTCTTTTTTTTTTATCCTTTTTCATAATTTCTTTATGGATCCAAATTAAAGATTTTCAAAGCTAATTGTAAGTTAATTTATTAAATTTAAAAATAAAAAGATGTTCAATAAATTAAAATGAGATTTCATACTCCCATCAATTCTTAATAAGATTCACCTGAATTAAACTAATATTTCTTTTTTAGACAAAAAAATTCATACTTTATACAATCATCTCATTATAAGTACTACATTTTATATGAATAAGTCTACATGAAAAATATGAGATAAAACTCATTATTGTTAAGTTGACTCCACCGTTTTTACAACGAACTTTCTTACTTCTAACTATATATTTAAAAACCAGTCTTCAGCAGACAATGTCCATAGATTTTTCGAAATAATGAATATAATAAATTAAACCCTGCATCAGTACTGAAATGTTTTACTCAGAAAAACGACTTTTTCCAATATTACCCCATCTTTTTTAAATTATCAAATTTTTGAAATAATTTAAATTTATTTTTCTCTATATATATATTTATATATATATATATATATATATAGAGAGAGAGAGAGAGAGAGAAAAATAAAAGGGTTGCTACAGAATATCCATTTAAGAAATTTAGGCCTAATCAAGGTTTACCCCATTTTTTTTAAATTATCAAATTTTTGAGATTAGAGAAAAGAGAAGAGAGAGAAAGAGTGAGAGAGAAATAGAAGGGTTGCTACAGAATATCCATTTAAGAAATTTAGGTCTTTTAAAGGTTTCCTCCATTTTTTTAAATTGGAAAATTGAATATATCAATTTCATTTTAATTCAATTAAAGTTTATTTTTAATTTCCATATCTCCAATAACTTTCCGGTTTGGATGTTTTAATTTAAAATTGAGCAATTTTCAACACTTAATACATTAAATTTCTCAACTATTGAAACTTTTTCAATTCGAGAATACGATTTTTTATTTTTGCTAACCATTAATACTTGATTTTCAAAGATTTGAATTTAAATTTAAAACAAGTAAAATAATACAATGAAATATTTCTAGGCATTTTAGGTCGTTTTAAGTGACTTCAAAAGATATCAAGACATTATAAAAATTGTAAGCCTTTATGAAATCCTTTCAAGTTTCTGCAAATTTTTTCAAAGTCGTTGAAATCTTATCCCTATTATTCTTAACAGTTATTATTCTTTAAAACTTTCTTCAAAAATATCTGATTTTCTTGATTTGCGGATACCCAAAGGTAAACTGTTAGAGTTAAAAATTTAAACTTAAATTTTTCTGTTATGGAATTACAATAAAAAATCATTTACTTTTTAAATGCTATCAATTAAATTGTCTAATTTATAAAACTTGAATGGAAAACTATCGAGTTTGGTAAGCTTTCAGTCTAAAACTGTTTAAGAGTGTTGACACCGAATTGTAATCTAAAAATTTGATTTCTTCATTTTACTTAAAAAATATTATATTTATATATTCTTTCACTCTCTAGCGATACTTGAGTCAAATACTCTTAACTGTCCACAATTATTTTAAAACTTTAGAACGCATACTTTTCAAATTGACTAATTAAAATAAATAAACGAAAGAATCAAAAACAACTTTTAATAATCTGAATATTCCTTAAGGGTTTTGGATTCAAGTTTTAACTTGAATGAAACACTCATCATTTTTTCAATTTTTAATGCTTCTTCTTGTGTTCTTGTATTCCAAAGTATATTTAAAAATTTCTTATATTTTCCAGACTGCAGCAACCCTGCATAAGTATCGTGTCCCTTAAATTTTTCCAGATTTATCAAGACTACAGAATATGATTACTAAAGAAATGTGCAGAAGATTCTGAGCTCACGATATAATTTTGGCAGCTTAATTTTCTGATAATATTATTTTACTGATATCAGCCTCTCTGCACATTACGTTTTTCCTTTAACTGACTTCAATTCTTGCAGGAATATTTGTGTCTATCTACAAAGTAAAAGCCGTGTATTTATATCAGAAATAATAAAATATTCCTAGTTTCAAAAAATATACCCAGTTTTCTTAAACGAGTTTATGTATATCGCTAATTAAAGCTGCCATTTTCAGCCATAGCGTAACAATATTCTCCTTAGAGAAGGAAAAGAAACCTTTGGCTATCAATGGTAAAGCTGCCGCCGGTGACTTTTGTTTTGCTTTTGTTTCCATTTTTCTTCCCTTTCTTTTAAAAGAAACCTTTGGCTTTTGTTCCATGTCTTAAGAAAGTTGAATCCAAGTTCTGACCCCAAAACTTTAACTCTTCACTTTACTTAAGAAATATTATATGTAATTAGAGATTTTTCCACTCTATAAAGCTATTCCTTTAAGGAATATAACTGAGGCTACAGAGAAAAAAAGTATTTACTTTTAACACTTTTTGCAAAAAATGAAAAAATATTTATTTAACCTCAGAATTTAATAGTTTTATTTCACAAAAAATTTATTAGAATTAAACATTTTTTCGCTCCACATTCTACTTAAAAATCGAGTACCAATACAGAGCGAAAAAATATCTAATTACAGCATTTATAAACTATTTTTTATAGAGATTTATAGAGTAAAGAAACTTAATTTTAAGGATAGAGCTTGGATCCACATCCTTAAGAGTTTATGATCTAAATTCTGACCTCAAAATTCGATTTTCTCATTTTATTCAATAAATATAATAATTAGATATTTTTTCGTTCTATAATCCTACTCATTTTTTAAATAGAAATGTGCCTATAGAGAGAAAAACTTAAAACTGTAATACTTTTCGTTTAAAACGAAACTATTGAATTTTGAAGTTAGAACTTGGACCCAACGCCCTTAAAGGGCGAACAAAGATTAATTTGGGTGTACCAAACTTAACAACAATATGTAACAACGTTTTTGTTTAAGTCTAAACATGTTGTTGAGGTATGAGTAGTTGAGAACGCAATTGAAAAAAGAGTGGTTAGTTTCATCTGCGTCTTCGTCGTCGCACACTGCATGGAAATATTTGTACATTTTGCACTGTATGCTAGCAACCATTACCTTCCATATTGTCCAACAGGCCATTCTTCTCTTCCTTTCTTAATAATCTGGAAGTTGGATTCCTGAGGTTTGGCTCGAAACACGGCTGTAAACATGGAATACACGTTTAGTTACTTTACCAATTAATGATTTATTTAGAAAGGATTATCAAAAAAGGGTTTATCAAGATTTATACAGATTTTTAATGATTTCGAGGAATTGCATAAGATTTCTAGAGATTTTATGAGATTAAAAAAAAGTTTGAATATTATTAATAGGATTATATAAAATTTACAATGATATGAGATTTCAGTGGGCTTACAAATATTTTCCAACTTTGATGAAATTCAGCGAATTTAATAGAATTATGGAGAATCTAAAACGATTTCACATTGTTTTAAACGAGATTTCTAAAGATTTAAAAGGACTTTTAATTTTTTAAGAATTTCAAGGAAAAACAAACATTTTTCACGAGATTTAAAGAGAATAAGTACTGGAATTTTAAACAGAGGGATTAAATAGTACATTGTAACAGGGTTGTTATAAAATTCAATTTTTTCAATTTCCTGACATCTCCCTGACAAAAAAGTATTAAAAATGCGAATAAATTTTCAATACTAATGCTATTGAAATTTTTCAGTAAAAATCAGTTTAAAAAGATTTCCAATAATTTGTATGAATATCCACGGATTCTAGGAAACATCTAACGACTTTAAAAGATCAAATAGAAACTTTAAGTAGTTTTTGAGATTATAAAGAGTTTCAACAAATTTTAAGCTCGTAAGAGATTTCAAAAAAATTTAAGTGATTTTCATAAAAGTCTGTAGATTTTTATAGAATTTTCAGGAGTAACAAGCAAATTCAATGTAATTCAAAAGATTTAAGGTGGTTTCCACTTTCTAGTGAAGTCAAAAAATGGTAAGGCCTTTAATGCAAGGGATTAAAAAGGAAAGTTTTTTTTCTGCAAATATAAGCAGTTCCAACAGGTTTTAGGAAATTTCTAATAAGACAAAATTCAAGAGGATTTCATGGGATTTCAAGTAGTTTTAATAGATTTAATTGAATTCGAACAATTTTCAACATATTTCAAAAGATTTTAGGAGATTTCCAAAAATATCCACGAAATCGAAAGAATGTCAAAATATCCTTTCATATTTTCTGAAAACTGATAAAGTTCTTTACAATTTTTAAAATCATCTGAAATTTATTCAAATTTCTTGAATTCGGAAAAATTACTCTAATTTTTTTGTTGCAATTCCGCAAAATCGTTGTTTGTCTGTCGATATCTTTTCCTATTCATGGAAATTAAATCTAAAAACTTCTTAAATCTAATCCTTCAAAAAGATTTAGAAGTCTGTGTTTAGAAATGAGATGATTGCCACAAATTTAAAACAAAAATGTAAAATGTGATATTTTGACATCGAATCGAAAATTATGTACACTCATCGTCATATATGCCTTAACATTTGTCATATTCGCATCTCACTCCCCCAAATTTGAAACAAACGAAAGGGAGTAAGAGACAAATGTTAAGGCATATATGACGATGAGTGTATGTGTATATTTAAAATATCGATATATCGAAAAGGTGCTATCGATGTTAAGAAATAATATCGATAAATTAGGGTAGAGAATATTGCATCTTTTTTCTAGGTTGCATATTATTAAAATTCTGCCGTGAGGTTTCTCATGGAATAGACTAATTCTCAGGTGTGAAATTTTGAACTTTCATGTATTGTATGTGGTTGCAAATGAAGTAATGAACATCTATCTACTTAGATGGTTGACTCACTGTTTCGCAGATATTCATGTTGCAGCAGTTTTCTATAGTTATTTCACATTGGTCGCTAGGAATTTGCGGTCTGGAGGTCAGTGGTGTATTTCCACCCCGGCTGACGACGAAACGCTTTTTTATACGTGGTCGTCGTCGTAATTTTGCCACATAGTAACTCAGCAATATTACTAAAATCGTTAGCGTTCCCACTAGCGATGATAGGACAGGAACGAAGATGCCACAATCGAAAAACCCTCCAAATGGCGTCAATCGTTCTAAGGTTTGGTTTGTTTCCATACATCTGCAAGAAAAAAACAACGAAATGGGTTGAAAAGTGTCTTATAAAACTATATATTACTCCCACTGGCTTATAAAATATAAATTGTATGAATTTAGCATTTTAAAAAAGCTGAACTATTTCTATAATAAATATCGGGCTAATCTTGCGAGTATTCCCAGTTATTAAAAAAATATATAGGTATATTTTTTTTTATACAATAGTTAAGAAAATATCGATCTTCTCTTCTTTCTTTAATCCGTTTATAAACTATTTTTTAAATTACGCTTTTTAATAGAAATAAACTGATTTCAAGTGATTTCAAGTAACTTCAGAGTTTCAAAATTTTAAAGAGATTTTGCAAAGTTTCAAGATATTTTTATTAATTTTAAGAAATTTCAAGGGATATAAAGAATTTAAAAATATATGAAGTGAATTGAAAAGATTTTTAAAAAATTCCAAAAAGTTTCAAGATTTTAAAGATATTTCACAAAAACTCAAGATAATTTAAATGATTTTAAAATGTCAAGAGATTTCGAGTGAGTTTAAAAAATATATTTAAAATTTCAAAAGAATTCAAAAGAATTTCAAGATTTATAATTGCAAAATATAAACAAATGATTTTTAACTTTTATAATATGTCAAATCTATTATCTGCTATTAAAATCTTCTGAAATATTTTGAAATCTGACAAGATGCTGTGAAATCTTTCGGATTATCTTTAAATCTTTTAAAATCTCTTGAAATTCCTGCAAGTCCTTTGAAATCTCTTAAATTCCTTTCATCAAATCTTCTGCAATCTCCTAAAAAAACTTAATTGAAAAATAGTTTGGAAATCTTTGAGACTTCAAGTTAATAGAAGCTGTTTTTATGGCGCAATTATTTTTCAGGATAAAATGAAATTATTGTAGATTAAGATACTTATTTTATGATAAAATTTTTAAAAAGTATCATAAGCATAAATTATTGACAAACAAGTGAGCATGACATTTTACTTGTAATAAAAAGAAGTTTTTTCTAATTTTTAACCTTCAACTCTAGAAAATTATCTTTTGTACGACTAGATTTCTACATTTAAAAATGTTAGTTATTTTATGTTTAAAAAAACCACTTCCTTTTCCCAGAAACAGATATCTATGTATAACTATATTGAAAGTATAAGTGATTATCTACAGTAAGCAGATAATTTCTGTTTTATAATTCTCTCAACTTTTTCCTTCCGTATTAATTCTTTGAATCATAAATTCATACCAATTAAAATAATAGCTGAGTTTGTCGTTTAACAATGCAATTAAAGTCGAATAATAAAAGTAGTTAGGAGATTTTAAGAGAGCTTAAGTGATTTTTAGAAATTTTTAAAGGAATTTCAAAAGAATTCTAAAAAGTTTTAAGATTTCCCACTAATATCAATATAAATTTTTTTAAACTTTAAAATTTGTTAAATCTCTGAAAATTTTACGAAATATTTAGATATCTTTTGAGATCACTTGAAAACTATCTGAAAATTTTTGAACTCTTTCGAAATTCCTTAAAATTCACTTAAATTAAAAAATGTTAAACAATTTACATTTTGTCTCTCCTGCATTGAACATGAGCGACATTAAACATTTGCATCATTGAGGACACCCCTGTAAATACATCCCTACAATATTCTTTTGCCATGCACAAGGGGAGTGGTTTTTGAAGTATTCAAATTATCGGTAGCGACTGAAGTAAAATTAAGGAAAAAAATCTGCCTGCTTCACGGGCACATTCTCATAACACGTCGCGTTTCGCGCGCTTGCGCCCTTCGGGACGCTATTGTTTTAATTATTTTTGTTTTAAATGAAGAGAACTCATTTACTTAAAGTTCTATCGACCTTAAGGAACACATTCTCATCAGGACACTCGCGCTTCGCGCTCGATATTTGACATAAACCTCGCGCGATTTGTTTGTAAGCACTTCGTGCTCTGGAATATTTGATCGTCAAGCTTCGGTTATTTATATTAATTTTGTAATATTTTTTCATATCTCACGTTTTTTGGCGGGAACATTTTTTTCTTTATTTTTTAAAAACAGTTTTCACGATTAAAACAAAAAATACTTACATCATCAAAAAATGGTCAAAAGAAGATACATTTTTAAAATCAAGTTTTTTGGATTCGGGGGGTTTCAAAACAAAGGGGGGGAGGATCAAATTTTATACAAATCTAATACATTCTCTCTGATGAGAATGTAAAAATTCCGATAATTTTTTGTCTTCTTTTTTCATCGGGTGGGCAACCACAAAAATTAAAATTTTTATTTATTTATATTTTTTATCTTTCTCATAGTATTTTAAAAACGAAAAAAACACTTCCGTGACAAGTACTTAAAAAATTTGATTGAAAACTTACCTACAGGAACTAGATTCTACACTATTTAGATTAGATTCTACGCTCATTCGATTCGTAGTAAGGCTTTCAGCGATTTTGAGCTCGCAGCGTTCGCCTTCGAAATTTCGACACTTGCACCACGGTTTGCCATTATTTATTGAACATTGTCCATCGTTCAAACAATAATTGTTGCAATCATTCCGCTCGCATCGAGGTCCAGTAAATGCACTGCTACATGCACATACAGGAAGACCTGTCGGACTTATTGTACAATTTCCTTCTTGAAGGCAGTAATTATGGCAAACGGAAACCTCGCAACTGGAACCACTGAAACTGAAAAAATCAGTTTAAGATTTAATACTTGTAAACACCATTTAACATATCTTAAATTTACTATCTTATTCATGTTTTAAACTATTTATCAGCGTGGACATTAAAATTTAAGACAAAAATTTCCAGTTCAAAAAATTAATTTACTGTCATTTTAACATTTTTAAGTTTAGGAGTCAACCGATTATTATACTATGTATTTATCATTTTTTATAACACGTATAGGAAACTTCATGCCGACTTCACAATTGAAAGTAAATCATCAAGATAATTCTTTTGGCTTTTAAACTATTTATTTAAATCTATCAGAATATGTGTCTAGTGGTTTTAGTCCAGGCGCCCTATAAAACACGCTGGCAAAAATAGAACCTGAAAAAAAA
>JAUEJJ010000004.1:12363742-12374975 GCA_032164275.1 Synergus coniferae | reverse complement strand
TGAGCTAGACATTAACGTCTTAAGTCGAAATCTAGACAAATCCTAGACCGAATCAAGTCGAAGCATTTTTACTCGGGTTATCACGTGCAAATACCACAACTGTCTACTAGAAGTCTTGTAACAGGCTGTGAGTTTCTGTGTATATTTCATAGTGATAAAGAGAAGAGGATATACATAATCTTTTCTTTTCTTCAAAACAAAATCATAAATAGAGTACGTCCTTAAGAATAACATTTATGATAGCGGTATCCTCTCGCTCTGCTTGGTAAATAATAATATGATTCGATTCAGGTTGAATGTGATTATAATACTTCTTTCAGAAAAGACGTAAAACCAGCCTCTCGGGAAAAACCAGCCACTTCCCTAGTTTGCGAATCCCGATGAGTGTCAAATAAGAAAAGAGGCGGCTACATCAATTATACACAAAGAAACCTTTGTATTTTCGCTTAACTGCTCTAATTTTAAAAATATTTATTATCTAGTGTAAACACTTTTCGTACAATATCTATTTATGTGATGTTAATACTTTCATGTTTTTCAAAATGCACGGCTATAAAATTCAAGATATTTTTTTGCAAAGTGTTTTACAGTCCTATTTATGAACATACTTTTTCAGAGAGTAACTACCTTGAAATCATTTTAAATATATTGAAATCTATTCGAAACCCTTAAAATTCTGTAAAAATCTTTAAACTTTTTTTGAATCGCTTAAAATCTCTTTAAATTTATTAAAATCTTTCAACATATATCTATATAAGATCAGTAAAGTCTTTCTAAATTTCTTGAAATCTATTCAAATCGTTATTCAAAATTCATTAAAATCAGTTAGAATATCTTAAAATCTTATCAAATTTATAGCAATCATTGGCGAGTGCTTCTTAAACTTTTTTCTCGTTTTGAGCGTTTTTAAAATTACCTTGAAATCCTATAATCCTATAAACTCTATATAAATTCAATGCAATTCCAAAAAAACAAAATAACTTTAAACGTATTATTTAAACCTCTTGAAATTCTGTAAAATCTTTCTAAGTTATTTTGAAATTCTTAAATTTTTTTGCTACGGATCAACAACAATTTTTGAATCTTATTTACGACTTTAAAAACGTTTTCAAATAAATAATTCTTTTTAAATTTCATAAATCTCAAGTAAATTTTAATTCAAAAATTTTATGTTTACATTGAGTTAAAGGGCAGTTCATAATTCATTTGTATGTCTTCTAGTATCTGGACTTCAATGGTCTTCATAATCTCTAATCTTCAAATGCTTTATACTTTGACACGTTTTCTGTACCTACTTTTATGACAGTCCCAGCTCAGGTCAACTGTCCCAGATTAAAGATAAATATTTACCATCTTTAATGCTAAAGGGAAACCTTGACAATCCCAAAAATTCAGACCTGTCTAGGCCTAGGTCAATATTCTCATTTAGTGTCAATCGAGAGTGTGTCTCAGAACGTGAAACATTGTTCATTGGCAAAGGCAATTTCTTGACCATACAAATAATAGATTATTATCAAATTAGAGTGAATTTGCAAGTAATTGCAAGAAAAATAAGATATCGAATGTGTTCTGCCTCCTCATAGGGGAAAAAATATTTTGCATTTACACTGTACGCAAACCGAAAACATGTCCAGATCCAATGGGCCTTGCTCACGTTTAGAATATTTGAACCGCCGGATTTAATAACGCTCCATAAAATTTGCCGAGCCGTTTCAGGTAGTTCCAGTAGTATGGCTTTGTAGAAAATTTCGTGGTGCACCTTTTATTATTTTACAAAAACAATTGTATTGTTTACATACATAAAAATTGGAGGAGCTAGTTATGCTTCAAAGTATTTTGAAGACAATATGAGCTTTGAAACTTTTCCGATTTGTTATTTAAAAAAAGGTATTAATTTTTTTGTCAAGCAGAATGAAAATAATGTTATGTAATTTTCAAACGCTTCGTTTATATGGAGGGAATTTTGATTAAGCTCAAACTTTCAGTGGAAGAAATGTTTATTAGTGTATATAATGAAGTTTTTTGTAAAGTATTACTTCAATTGAATGAATCGATAAAAATGTGGAGTATTCAAATAGCATGTCAAAGAGAGGTGGAGCGCATGAGAGGTGAGACTACCTCACCTCTCGATTCTACTTGATGCGCTGTTTAAATGCTCGTACGTTTTTAACGATTCATTCACTGAGAAAAAAATGCTGTTGAATCAAAAGCGCGCACTTTCGCGCTCGGTCAAGAGCAGATCTTATTGATTCAAATAGATATACTATAATGCAAATAGATATACTATCGAATTCACAACATCACTATCAAGCCGAAATATGTCCTATTGCTTCATTGAATATTCATTTGAATCAATAGTATCTGCTTTTGTCCGAGCGCGAAAGTGCGTACTTTTGATACAATAACATTTTTTTCAAAGTGTTCTATTGAAGTAATACTTTTCAGAAAACTTCATTATACCCTAATGAACATTTCTTCAGTTGGAAGTTTGTGCCTACTTAAAATTCCTTCGACAAACCCGATAAACGAAGCGTTTGAAAGTTGCGTAACATTATTTTGATACTGATTGACAAAAAAGTGTATAGCTTTTTTTTATAACAAATCGGAAAATTTTAAATTTAAAACAGTTTGATGTATAGCTCCCCCCAATTTTCATGTAAAAATATTCAGAAATTAGTCTTTTAGAACGAGTTAGAGTCAAAATATTTATTAACTTTTGCTTCTGCAAACTCCATTTTTTTCACTTTCTTTCAGAAACAATAAAAGATACAACTTTTTTGTAAAAGGATAAAACATGCAGCTTCAAATTTCAAATTTTAAAATCGATTTTAAAGACAACAAGGCCCAGCTCGTATTGGTCGGAAAATTTTATGTGGTGCTATTGAATCCGGCGGTTTAAAGTTTTCAGCTTGGACCATGGAAAAGATGAAAAGTTGAAGAGGGCAGCACTTGAGTATAGACTGTGACAGTTTCACTAACTTTAGCGGCAAAATTCAAATATTATTATCTGTAAATTTTCCAAATTCAGTTTTACAATAAACGAATCAATCCCGGGCTGGATCTCCACTGCAGAATTAAAGAATTCCCTCGTTGAACAATTCCGGATCTCTGAATGTACCGTTGCGTAGGTACCTTACACCGAAAAACTAATCCGATATAAGAGGTTTCGATTAAAATTATGAGAATGAATTAAGATGCAGCTTTTTAAAATAAGTTTATTCGCAGTTCGGAAAAAAGACGGTTCACATTCGAAGCTTCGAAGGTATCTGCCTTGCCCCGCAATAAAAGGCACGCTCGGAATGTCCATATCTGATGCTCCGAATTACGCATACACCCCAAAGCGCTTGTCCGTGTTGGAAAAATACTTTACATTCTGGAAAATTACAATTGACTACCGCACTCGAGTGGTGACTCATTGGAGACACCCATTTTGGCGGTTATATGAAGTATTTTAAGAATTTTATAACTATAATTCCTAAAGAGGGGAAAGGAATATTTCCAGAATTCCAGGATGAATTCCAGGGTTTACAAGGAAGCAGCAGATATGTTAAGTTCCTACTGCTATGATTTATGCCTCCTTACAAACCATTCATTTATTCTTCTCACAGCTCTTTCTTGTCCTAATAATTCATTCTTATAATTTCTACACATTAATTAACATTTTACACAGTCTTACTCTTATAGTCCCCAAAATATAATTAAAGTTTGTTTGGCTGTAACTCAAGTTCTCATATTAGTAAATATTTTCAGGGTTTTATAGTCAATTCACCTTTTGCAATACCAATCTCTCGTTTTTATTGGTTATTAATCTTTATTTCCCAATTTTCGAACCGTAGCATCCATTTGTATCTAATTCTATGTTCAAATTTAATTCAAATAGTCGCGCGCTTTAATTTGTCCAGGAGGTGCTACCTCTACTGGAGCCATTCCTAACAAACAATCAGTGTCTGATGGTGCAATCCCATGTCGGCAGAAAACGTCGGCGCAAAACAGAAACTCGTGAGCGTGACGGAGATAGACAGATCTGTTTGTCTCTTTCACTCTCATGAGTTTCTGCTTTACGCCGACGTTTTCTACTGACATGGGATTGCACCATGATTGTTACATAGACTAAATCTTGTATACCTTTTTGCCGTATCTAGGTATATAATATCCTTGCTTTGACCTAGTTTCTGCCTCAAGCGGCGCTTGCTTTTCCGCATTCTCACTATGCAGAGTTTTTGCCATTGAAAAAATAAAGTGTTGTGTGCAAGGCCGTGTTTAGAATTCGGAGGCCCTTGGGTCAACATTCGGTGGAGGGCCCTAAAACTTTTCTGGATATAATCACGTATACTCAAATGAAACGATATGCTTACACACAATATATTAAAAAATTATTTTTATATAGTGTTTCAGCCAATTACAATCGTTTCGTAATTTCAAGCAAAACAAGCTTTGCGCGATTTCTTATTTGCAAAATCGTTGACAATATCATCAAAATTTATATCGCGAAGTATGTCGCTTTCCAAACTGGAGAATCATTAGATTCGACAAGCGTTCTTGATTTATTGTTGTTGTTCGATTTCTCTCTCAAAATATAACATTTTTCAGCTTTTGTCTCGATCCCAGTGCTTTCTCCAACAAGCGATCTATACTTTACTATGCATGCTATACGCTCGGCTTCTGATTGGTTGCTATTCGCGCGCAGTTTGAAATGCTAAAAAATATTATTTTTATTGTTAATTATAATTAATGGCACTTTAACTTTTAGAAATGTTTATGAGATCGATATTAATGAATCTTTATAAAAGTAAAAATTAATTAAGTGCATATTGTGTAAATAAAAAATATCCTTTGGTACTCGCTTGTATATTGTTTACCAAGATTTGTTAATATCGATCTAAGAAACATTTCTATAAGTTAAAATACCATTATTTATAATAAACAATCAGAATAATATTTTTTGGCATTTCAAACTGTGCGCGAATAGCAACCAACGACATTCCGAGCGCGTCACATACGCAATAAAGAACAGAGCGCTTGTTGGAAGCACTGCTTGATCCGTCCATAACATAAGTTTTTTATAATTATTCCATTTTTTAAATCAAAAATTAACATCATGCGGGGAATTTTAATGTTACTTATAATAAATATAAATTGCACACAGAAAGTGAGTTTTGGTTAACACATACTCCAATTGATTAATTTTTGAAAAACTCCGAAAATATTTAATTTGTTCCACATTGGTGGAGGCCTCTAATTGGTGAGGACCCTGGTGCCATGGCCTTGCTGGCCCTTATATAAATGCGGCACTGGTTGTGTGATTTGTTTTATTTAAGTAAGTGTTTTAAAACGAGTGATTTCCGTGACGATCAATTGGACAAGTTACTAGATCTGTGGAACCTCTCCTCTTACAAATCAATCTTTCAAGGTACGAAAACTTTTTTTTCTACAGTGTCACCACCATGTTTTGTTTTCAATAATGCTTAATGTTTCCTCGAATATTTCAATCCTTGCCTTTGGCATTCTCGCTAATGCAAATTAAAAGAAAAAATGTTTACTGCTTTGTGCGTATTTCCACAGTGTGCTGATGTACGCTCCATAATCGAGGGGAAACTATTTACTTCGTTATTAGAGGGCCCTTTGCTAAAAGGAATCATATTTGTGAAAGTGCAAAGGTATTAAGGCCTTTACTTTATAAGAGAAGACAAAGTTGAAAACAATTTTTTTAAATTTAGATTATAAATGTCTAATTTATTTTCACAAAATGAAATTGATCTAGAGTCCCTATTGGGATTAACCGAAATTGAAGCAGGGGTTCTGATCAAGCTGGTAGGCCCGAGAACCAGATTAATAAGGAATATTGACCAGTACAAAAAATAAGAACGGCAGTTTTGTGTATTTTTTTTTGTCTTATGATTAACTGTTCATGTTTTCTGAAATTTTTATTACAAATTTTCTATTATTGTAGAAGTTATACACAAAAAATTCGTATTTTGCGATTGTAGAAAAAAGTAACATCTTGATTATTTCGAAAACTAATAAAGTTATCACATTTATGTATAGTACTAAAAATATGCACAATTTAATATTAAATTTATTATTAAATAACATTTGCAATTAAAATTTTCTCTTCTATCATTAATGTCTAGAAACATTTAGAAATGAATTTACTCATGAAAAAAAATTGGAATATTTACCTCACTGAATTGATTTTAGAGAAAATTTCTAATCCGTATTAATAAATATAAGCACACAGTCTCAATTATATAGTAAATGGGCTATGAATAGAATCCGTTTTTCATTTCTAAAACATTTAATCAAGAAGTTAAGAACAGAATTGTTGCCTTCATTGTTCTTTTCTCTTTTCTAAATATATTTTTAGAATTGTTCACCTAATTACTACCTTTACTTCATTGACCAAGCATTTGAATACGATTTTTTAATTCTAGACATTAGTGAGACCAGTGAATGATACTCATCCGCCAAATTCTATTGCTTCGACGTCACAAAATAATTCCTCTCTCGGATCTACAATTTCTACAAGCACCAGTGTGCATAATGCCGATGCAGTAGAAGATATTGATGTAGATTTAAATAAATATTTGAGACAGGCCATGTCCACTCAATGGTAAAATTATGAAGAAGGATAGACTGAAGGCAGTGCCGGCTGTTGGTCCGCCATTTTGAGGCAACGCTGTATGTGAAGTGTATACGTACTGTATATGTATTGTGTATATGTGACCAATTTTAAAATTTAATAGTGTTATAGTGTTATTTGAAGCACAATAAAAATGTATCAAGACTGTTTTTTATATTTTATGTACTTTTGTAAATTTTCTCCTATCGGTTTATACATTTTTTTTATTCTTATATTCATCAATTTTAAATTTTTCACATATTTACAATACATACATAGTTAAAAACAAATCACAACTCGAAAGCATGAAACACTGAACAGATTTGTTTGAAAACAAATGTCAACAAACTAGAAATCAAAATGTCTGCCCTGACTGACGACGCGACGACGTTCTGCACATTTCTAGGGTGACCGGAGTGAGGTACAAGGGGGATGGACCCTCAGCGCCAACAGTCGGCCGGCATTACACTACGCTGAAAATAATTATCATAATTCTTCATATTGCCTATTCGAGTGGAGAGGGCCTGGTTTGAGAAATGATGAAGATCAAGCTTATGTGGAGGATGACGTCGAAAAGAACCCTCCGTTCAACATAGAAATTGATGTGGCGTGTCCAACTTTAGAGAAATTGCAGGCGAAGAGAATAAAAAATGTAAGTTCAGAACTTTTTAGTAGAAAATATTTATTTTTCATTTTGGCTTTTGGAGTATTTAGTTTCAAAATTGACGTTTTATATATATATATATGTCGAAGAGAGTTTGTCTTCTTTAATTTAGGCAATTTTTGACCGTAACTTGAACTTGCACAGAGAGTAATGGAAAATTCCATTACTCATGGAAAATTGAAAGTTTGAGGGACGGTTTTGACCTGTAAAGGGTTATTTTCCGGCCAAGCCGGCAAGGCGTCATTTCGCAATCGCCAAGGGCACTGATCAGACGTATACGCTTTAGTAATTTTACAATCTATACAAACTATATTAAAACCATAATTGAATTTTCAATTTAACATTGATCTTTAATTGTAGGACGTGGAAAAAGAAATACTAGCTCGAAAAACTGAAGGTAGATGCATATTGGCAAACTACCCAGCAACAAAAAAATTATCAAAGAAAAAGCTAAAGAACAAGATAGTGGAAGAAGTCAAAAATTACGTGGGCTTAGACAACGAACAGGAAAGGTTGCTTTGCTACATTATGGTGAAAGAAGACTGCAAAAACAACCCGTGAAGAAACTGAGTACTAAGTATCATAGTAAAATATTTTGCTTTCGTGTTCATAGATTGTTACATTTTACCAAGTTTATGAATTGATACCATACACTTTTCTGTTAGTCGCACAGCTATTATCTGACTTTGATGCCTGCTACCCAGAGTCGAAGTACAGACTATTTTCGAAATGGAATTCCTTTGCCTCTATTATAATATCAAACTGTTGGCAAAAGTTGATGCCGAATCAGGTTTGTAATTACTTCCACCTGTACAGCGTGCATACTTACTTATTAAAATTTACCTCTACATATGTTTTTGCATTAGTATTGTATTTAATATTTTTTTTTAGTGTTCAGTGAGGCTGAAATATTTTATTTACTTGGAAATCTTTTCGACGAGGCAGGTATACTGAGTGTACCTGTAACAAAAAAATATCGAGCTGATCTAAGTGAAATTACGGATTGCTATGTGTGGTATGATGGGATTCAACATATGGTAAGATCAATTCTCCCCGAGAGGCAGTAGATGGTGACCTTTAAAGTCATCCATGCACTTCATGCTCATTACCCAAAAACAAAGTGAGTGCTATTGGTTCCTCCTGCAGAAAGGTATTTACAAAATAAACACTTCTTGGGATAAGGAAATCTATGAAGTGGACAATCTCATAAACAAATTAAGATTAAAGTAGGATTTAATTAGAATAGCAATTTTGTGACACGAGAATGCCTTCTTGTTGTATGTGTTTGAAATCTTGTTTTTTAATAAATGGCTTATACCATCATATGGATATCCATCATCCATCGAAACTTACAGAGGTGTTAAAGTGCTTATGGTAGAGGAGGATTGTTTGCGTTTAACTGCAAAGTGGAAGCAGTTAAGAAGGCACTACCTAAGAGATCATAAATTCCCCGTTCATGCAAATTTTAATCGCACAAACTTTCACTGAAATAATGAAAACATTTCGCTAGTTAATATAGAAGTTACCACTTCAAAAAATTCTGTTGATCTTGAAAGCAATGTTTTACCATCGTCGGAGAATGATGGTACAAATACTGCAAAGGAAAAAGAGTTGGGAAGTTTAGTTCTTGCTAAAACCACTACAATTGTTTGCAAAACGTATGCAAGTCCTTCTCTATCAAAGAATCAGAACCTCGTGGATGACACGATACATTTGCTGGGAGATGTTTTTTTTAATACTAGCTCATCTTTAATTGAGACTTGCAACAGTACTGAAAGTTGTGAAGTAAAGGAAGAGAATGTTTATTCCACGTTAAAAGCAATGGTCCGTCCTTTTGAAAATATGCTTTAAACAGAATATCGTCGAAACAAATACTTGCGCGAATGTGGCGAGTTTTTTGAAGCCGACAATTATGTGGTGGGGGACCGTTGTGATGAACTGTATCGGACTGGTCGAATGACTTTAGAACGGGTTAGTGTTGCTGGTAAATATATACCAATAGAAAAATCATTGTCAAAATTTCTCTGACTGCCACGTGTTTTAGATCAAATTAAATTATATCATGTCTATCTTGAAGAAGAATACAAAAATGTGGTAATATCGAATTTTATACAGGGAAAACACTGGAAACAAAAGCTCCAAATTTATACAGGAAAGTTCGTTATTCCCTTATTTTTATATTTCGATGATTTTGAGGTAAACAACCCCTTGGTTTCTCACGCAGGAATTCATAAATTGGGAGCTGTTCACTATTCCTTGCCTTTCTTGCCCCTAGAATAGCAGTCTTCAATAGAAAATGTTTTTTTAACCTTATTGTTTCACGCATCTAATCCATCAGTTATACTTGATAGTAATTATTATGTGTTTCGAAAATTCATTGATGATGTGAATACTTTTCAAATTGAAGGAATAACATTAAACTTTAAAGGCAGAAGTGAAAAAGTTAACTTCTATGTTGGACTGCTTTTAGCTGACAACTTGGGTTTTTATAATGCCATGGGTTTTGCAGGCAGTTTTAATAGTAATGAGTATTGTCGCTTTTGCAAAGTTCGAAAAGAAGTTATGCAGCTACAGTTAACGGAAAAACGGGGGGAATTAAGGAAAGTACATGATTATTGTGAAGATGTTGCGCTTGGACTACAACTTAGTGGGGTTGTTGAAAATTCTGTTTCTAGCTATTTTATTCCAATATTTATTTAAACAAAAGATAAAAATGTAACGTAGTATATGCTTAAGCCCTGAAACCTTTTAAATATTCCATTATAATTATATATTTTAATTAAAATATAATTTATAATGTTTATAATGTTTATAGTTTAATGTTCATAATTTTTATGTTTATATTATATTTTTTGCTTATAATGTTCGCGTTGAATATATTCTCGCTATATACACTTTTCTACTTCTGCGTGTTATTATACTTTTGTTTATATCATTATGTCCTTTCCAACTTCATAGCTATTTTATTGTAGTATTTATTTAAACAAAAGAAAAACATGTTATTTAATATATGCTTAAGCTCTGAAAACTTGTAACTGTTCCATTATATTTATATATTCTTAATTTAATGTTCACAATGTTTATGTTCATATTTTTGGCTTATAATGTTCACGTTGCATATATTCTAGCTTTATACACTTTCCTACATCTTATACACTTTCCTACTTCCTATCTTAATGTTTGCTTACTTTTACTAGACAGCTAGTTAGCTTTACTAACCACGAAAGTGTTGGCCTTACTAGATGTCTCGTAACTTATACTACGTGTCTAGTAATTCTAACTAGACAGAGTTTAATTATACAGTCTGGCGGGTTTATCTAGACTGCGAGTTGCTTCATATTTTACTAGACTGTCTAGTAGGGTTAACCAGGATACTTCTTACCCCACTAGACCTTTTTCTCCGTGTTCAACCCAATATTATGTCTATAAAAATTTCGAATTCGTTAAACAAATAAAGTATTTGCCATCTTTAGAAGTTTACTTAAAGTTCTAGACCTGATGGAGTGAATAATAAATACATATTTTGCCAACGAGGGCTGACGTTCTGCGATGTTGTCAAGAGGTTCGAAGGCAAAAGTGCTGTCTTTCAGAAAAAGACAAGGAGCCTTCGTTCGGAGACATTGCCGACGAAGCCCGTTCCAAAGTAATAGTTATTTGGGAATCTGCTTCTATCCCAATGGTCTCAGAGTAGCGCATTAAGGAATGTCTCACAAATCTTCATAATAAATACACTACGTTGAAAAATTCATTGAAGAGTAAAACAACTTCTCAAAGTAATAAGGATGAGAAAATCGCCGCCTTCAAAGAGTACTGCTCTGAATTATTTAACATAGCCGCTTGTAAGTGCGTTGACTTGTCTAGGTGCTCCTGTCCCAAGGAAAAGAAGGTTCCAGCCGTAGAGCATGCCTTCTATCTTGACCAAAGAGGTAAAAGACTCATGGGAATCGCCA
>JAUEJJ010000004.1:12324673-12343062 GCA_032164275.1 Synergus coniferae | reverse complement strand
TTTCTTAAGGGCTCGCGCTTAGTGCAGTGCCGGTGTTACGCCAGTGCTGCGCCAATGCTTGGCATTACTCATACGTCTGTAGATTGCCAAAGTTCAAGTTGAGTACATTTCCAGTGTTGCGCCAGTGCTGCGCCGATGTTCGTCATTACTCATTACAACGCTTGGCATTACAACACTTAAGGCAACTTAAGGGCAGTACTGTACCTGTAAGTTGTACTGCGCCAGTGCTGCGATTATGCCCGGCATTAAGCATATGTTGATATATAGCCAACGGTGAGTGTCAGCACTGCACCAGTGGTGAGCCAGTGCTGCGCCAATAATGCTCCACCTACGCTTGGCAAAGTACTGACTGGCTACACTGATATTACTCCAGCTGCTAACAACTGGCGCAGAGTGCTGTGCCAGTTGTCAGCATTGGCAAAACTCCGACTTTTCCCCCTGGGTATAACTAGTTTCTCGGGTGCGAGAAATCGAGGTGATTTTTCAGGACTCAAAAAAGAACCAAGTCACTAAATATTTTTAAACTTTCAGAATATATTCAGGTACTTTTAATGAATGTATAAATTTAATTTTATAACACAAAAATCAATAGTCAAAAATTCAAACGCGTTTTTCTCAAAACTGTATTTTCAAAAATGGCTGCAGTTCTAGCTTGAACAAAAATTAACATATCGTTTTGAAATTTTTAACGAATATTCACGACATATATGTTTTTACATGTTGTAAATCTACATGAACTAGGATCTTTTTGATAATTAAAAAAATGCAAATTTGACAAGGAATAAACGAGCGTTTTTTTATGCAAAATTGAAATCTGTTTTTCAGAACGCTGTAATTTTTTTAATTTCTAATATTTTATGGTAAAAAGATCCTAGTTTATGATACGAAGAAACTCATCTAGTTTAACATCCAAAAATTTTTGTTCAGTTATAAGTACTGGGATTCTGATAGGATCCCTACGCAACTGTAGCCGATTTGCAACTTTTTTTATGAGGACTCCCCAGCACGGCGCAGCATATAACTCTATAAGCTAGACTCGATATTTTTTTATGAAATATAGTAAATACATTCATTAAATGTACCTCAATATATTCTGAAAGTTTAAAAATATTTAGTTTACAATGGTCTTCTTAAAGAAAACCTTGTAGACGTTGATCGTGTTGTATAGCACTATAATTTTATTGGTAATAACTGATGGGAATTTATTGTTTTTGCGACCTAAGCTCGGGAAAAGATTTGTTAACATAAAAGTTATAACAAAATCCATTTTACAGATTTAAAAAACGATTTCAGATAATTAGTAGACAACTTACCAAAATTCAACGTAAACCCAAAATTCAACGTCAAATAAAAAAATCTGTTTAGCAGAAAATTCCAAAATGTATTTATTATGAAAAATAAGATAAAGTATTTTGAAGCGAAACTAATAAAGATGGATATTTCATTTTAGATTATCTACAATCTGTAAGGAATGAGAATACAATAAAAGAAAATTAGTATAAAAATTACAAAATACGATTATGATTTCATTAGGTATTATTATCTCGTGAATTTAATGTTTTGTACATTGTACATGTATCCTCTCGAAGATGCTCTGATATTATTGTAATGCACAGAGACGCACACAGACTGTCAGTTAACGAGATTGCGCTACATGGCGTCATGATAGAAAGTAACCTCCCGCGGATTCGTGGAAATCAGTAAAAAACATCGTTCGTCGTCTGGCGTATTAGATGATTATCAAAATCAGATGTAAACTCTTTTTTTCATTTTAGAGACTTATATTCCAAGGAAAAACAATTGATGCAATTGAAGAATTGCAAAACGTGCAATTTCTGAGCAGCTATACGTTATATATGCTGCAGTTGCTCGTCGCATAATAATAAAACGAGGACTTTCACTAACAATAAAATGTAAAATGGATAGAAATTTATTTTTAATTTTTGTATTCGTAATATATAATTTTAAATTTAAACTGTAGGAATATATTGAGTAATAATTACAATAAATAATACTTTTCTTGAATTCCCTGGCGAAAATTTCGGATAGAAATTTCATTTGAATGAAATCCAAGACATTTCGAGCTATTCCGAATATTTTGAACATAATGCCGAATATCCGAGTTAATCGAAAAAGAATTTTTCAGTCTGCATCAATAGGAACTTTTAAATCCAAATTAATTCGAAGCTCATTCGAAATTTTTTTTATAGTCGAATAAGTCCTAATCTGAATCCGCGGCTAATCTGAATGAATCTGAACTTAAGAATTGGGTCCGATTGATTCTAACAAGAATTTTGATTTGATGCGTTAAAAGTTGAATAATTTTGAAATGAAAGCATTTTGGAAATTTAAACCTTTTTTGTTCACAGCGTTTAGACAAATAATGTTTAAATTATACAAAATTTGACTTTTTCAAATTTAAATCTGCTTTATAAAAGACAGAACGAAACATGAAAAAACGCCTGGGTGGATTTGAGTAACCACCATTTATTTTATATAGTTTAAATTTTTATTGAGCAATTTCTTAAGCAATTTATAATTTAAAATTTAAAAAATTGAAGTATTTTAAATTGGACCATTTCAAGATTGAATGCATATAATTGAACTTAATTATTTAGGTTCAGGTATTATGTTACAAAGTATAATTACATTTCTGCACATGTACTTTACAATCTGAAGGGAAATGCAATCGCATTAAATTTGTGTTCTTGTGGATTGACGGTAATAATCTATATTTTCCGATAATAAATCAGGTGATTTTTCGAATGAGAATGCATAAACCTAATTTTCTCTTTGATGACGACATGGTGGAAGCATTAAATTTTATGTGAATGTCTTTATCGTGGTTTTCAAAGTACGAGTACATAATATGTCTTTGTAAGTACATAAAGAATGCTTTTTACATTCTATTTATAAAATTTATCAATTTTCTTACAAAGAAATGAATTATATTTTATAGTAATTATTTGAAACATGTATTTCCTGTAATACCTGTATCTGAGACCTGCATTCACTGTATAACAAAAGAAATAAGAAATATAAATATAAAATTAAATATATATCATTTATTTATCATTATCATTAAACTCATTTGAGTTATACTAAAGGTTACTGTATTAGTTTATTTTAGTATAATGTATAATAAAATAGGAATATATTTCAAACATTAAGCAGATCTTTTGTTTATAATTCTCTTTATTTTGCGTTTACAGAGAATCTGAAATATAGTAGATTTCTGAAAGCATTTCCGCTTTCATTAAGTACTAGTTTTGATAAGATCAGCCTAATTTCCTTCCGCAAGAGTGCATACATTCCAGATGGTTTCTGGTTACCTAATTCTTATCATGAATATTAAACATCTTGACATGAATGCGTATAGCTTTCTTATAGTTACTTCCCATTTTTTAGCGCGTTTCCCTTAAACGTGTAAAGCATATATAAAAAATCCTTCCACTCTAGAGTGTAAAGAGAACTTAATTCCATATGAAATTTAAAATTTAATATTTATTAACATAAGGGAAGTGTAAAAAATATCTTCTTTAAAGTTCGGAAAACTATTTTGAGAAGGTAGCATATATTTATTACGCTCATTTTATATTAGCATTAGAATATATATGGTATATATACTTTAAATATACTATAATAAAATGATATGATTATTATATGGGTAATTGAGCATGAATTTATTTACTGTAAAGAAAAATTATGATATTCATGTTCTTGGTGACTAATACGATATCAACCGGATCCGTTTTTTCTCATCATTAGCTTCAAGTTTATTAATGTGATAGGTTGATCGCACGCGTCGCGCTATAAGCTATATAGTACATATTGATGACTGTCGAGTGTCGGTGAAAGGAGACATCAATGCCAAAGAGTCGGACACACAATATTGATGAGTCGACAGTGTTCGACTATAGCTTTCCCTGGTGTTCTACATATCACCTCCAATTATTATACACATAGCCTTAATATTAAAATAATAATAATAATAATAATAATAATAAACTTTCTATAAAAATTAAATAGTTAAAGATTTAAAAAGGTAAACACGGTTCCGCTGCGCTAAACAGCTGGTGCATATGGACAATTTTATTATTAAAATGTGGTAATAATTTGATGCTATATCCAAACAACTGGGTATCTAATGCAAAATTTTCCACCCTAACAAGCAAAATCTATTTGTCTACTTATATATAAAACTGAATGTCCGTGTGTGTATAATGTGTGTCGTTTTTATAATCCTTTAAAAAAAAGCTTGAAATAATACAACTATTAGTATGTTTTTAAACACTCTAAAATCGTTTTAATTCTTTTGAAATTGTTGAAAATAAAATTTAAAAATTTCATAGGATATAGAGAGATGGTCTGCTCTGCAATAATTTGCTGGTCGGCACATAAGGTCCCATTTACATGTATATTATATAGAATCTCTATAGTTTAAAATAATTTAAAATCTTTTAAAATACTTTAAGGCGCAAGGAATTTGAAACTAATTTGTCGAAAACTGTCAATATCTGTGGAAAGGCACTATCTGCAGTCACTAAGGATTTAGAATTCGAGTGTTGGAGGAGAAAAAGGGCAAATTAATATAGGTTTAATGGAGAAAAGAAGCGGTGCAGAATCATGGGTGACTCACTAATTTCCCAAGAAAAGTAATATTTTTGTTAATAGCGCGAAATTAATAAATACCGATATATTGGAATTATAATGGCGAAGAATTCTCAGCTGTAAATTCACTAAATATTTTTTTACATCTCCCAATGCAAGTACACGCGCTCCCTTGCGCATTTAAAACCTCGCGATTTTGACTTAAATGGTTTCTGCGTGTATAAAAGGTATCTTACTTAAAAAATATTTTACGTTCAATTAAAGAGTGTCGCTAAATACACTACACTTTTTGCATCTTTTAACCTACTTAAGATCCATAGATCTATTGATTATACGGTCTTCGCATTTGTAAGCTACATTGTCTGCCAGATCTGCAATCACGCATTTTAATGATTTCTCCTCAAACTTTTGTAATCTCTTTGTAATATCATGAATTTTTTATTGCTTCATATATTTGTCATATACTATGTGACAAAATGAACTTGTGTATTTGAATTTGATTTTATTATTATAGAGAGAAATGTGTGTAAAAAATAATTAGATTCATACTAAAAGGGGAAAGTATCATATCGTGCGATGTGTTGCATTTAAAATTATTGATTAGTCGAGAGCAATTCCGTTCTAAGAATGCTATTTAGGTCAGACAATTTTCTAATTCTAAGTTATCTGTTTATCGATGAAAGAAGAATAGCAAAAGTTAAACACTTACAAGTCGTGTATATTATTTTTAGATAATGTTATGTGAATATATTTTTTAAATCATTATTGCGAACCAAATATTCAAGTTTATCTGTAGGATAGTTGAATATGTTAAAAGGCTTGTTTTTTTTTAACTACCTAATATAGAAATCGATGAGTACAATTTTAATAGTATTATGTAAATATAAATGATTTTTATTTTAATACAAATTTTTTTTATGTTTCAGGACGCTGATGTAAATTATAAACCGACACTATGAGGACGATATCAGTATTATTTTGTAAGTAAATAATTTTTGTCTATAATTATTAATGAACAACTGAGCTCATATAATGTAAACTTTAAAATTTGTTTCGCATTTAAATAATATTATTTTTTCTTAATTATTTCAGATATCATGACAGTATGGTTGTCGGTGAAAGCTATCATAGTTTCCGTTGACCGGGCTGACTATAAACCCGTAAGATTAAAAAGATTTTCTTTTATTTTACACTATACAATGTATTCGCCATTTCAAACTCTTCATTGCAGTTATACATTTTGCTAATTTTTGTTTTCAGACACATCACAAACATTCATCCATGTTTGGGAATGGATGGCGACCTGTGACCGGACATGATGAAATTAACATAAAAGTTTCCCCTACCAGCAAAGTACAGCGTTTTGCAGCCCCTCTTCATCCAGTCATCGGTAAACTGCAAGAACACTTGGGATCTTCGGACACCTCAAAACATCAGAATCGGAATAGACCTCCAGATTTTGCACCGCCAGCAATTTTAGGAAGCTTCAGCGTATTTGGACATGCAACTGCCAAAACGCGTGAAGATCCAACAATAAATATAAAACTACTGCCTTCAGAAACTAGGAAATATTCTTTCCTACTACCTCCCAACCGAGATCTCTTTCATTCTCCGGATACCCAATACATAAGCAAAACTCCCAAACCTGACATCAGAGATCCCGCATACTATTCCAATGGACCTAGATATTCACCAACTGCGAGTCCTTTAGTGGCCAACAGACCCTCTGCCTACGCATACAATGTCCAACAAACTCTTCAGCCGCCAGATCGTCCTGCTGCAGCAGCCTTTGAGTACCAAAACTCTAACAATAATCCGTATCTAGTACCTCCAGGTGTTGACTATGCCAAGGATTTCGGCAAAAACAAAAGCAATCAACAATATTACAATCAAAATTCCCGCCCACAAAATTTTCAACCATCCAACTCTGATCCGAATAATTACTTCAATTATATAAATCATGCATCACCGTACAAAGTCACTTATGAACGCAATCCGGCCTATCTAATCCATGAAAGTCACGAGGTAGACTACGTAACACCGTCCTTTGAAATGAAATTCAAACCCTCTTATCAAAACTACATTATGCCTCCAGGAGTTTATACTTCAACTTTACCACCGATGAAAATTAATTACTTTCAGCTACGTCCCAGTAACGTAAATAATGAAAGCCCTTCTGATAATGCGTCCCAAAAAATAAAGAGCAGTCAAACTAATAATGAAGTATACCGTAATAAAGCTCGTCCCCAAAAGCACAAGCAAGAATTTATCAATAACACTCGAAATTACTACTTCCCTGAGGAGGAACCTGATTTTGTCTACATGCCACCGGAAACGCAACAGTATTTCAGGCAAACCATAACACCAATCGAACAGACAACTGAGAAAGAATATGAAACTCCGGAAAGTATTTCCCTCAAACATTATAACGATCAACTTGCTCGCTTGGCTATTCAGAAAAATAGACAAAGATTCCGCGATAATGAACAAAGACAAGAGGAACTGCAGGGCCAACAGTACCGCGAAGAATACAACAGACAACAGGAAGAAGAGAAATTCTTTAATAAACAGCAGAGGCCAAAGACTGAAAAAGAAAGAACTAGAAATTCAGGTGATTTTTTTTATTTATGTATTTTGATTTTTTACGTATAGATATTGCTGCTGTAATGGGCCCTGTATAAACCACGTTGGTTTGTTTAGGGAAAGGAAATCCGGCAAAAAGCCACATTAGACTACACAGAGGGGAGAAAAGTCGAGACTATCCATTATCCTTTTATTTTTATTAGAGATAAGAATAGAAAAAACCACGTAGCACGTCGAAAAGAGGGGAAGGGGGGTGAAGAAAAAGACATGGTAGTCTACAAGGGGGGAAAGGATAAAAAAATAACAGAAATTGGATCCGTGGTTTATGGAAGTACCGTAAAAATCTTAAAAAGTGTTTAGCGAGCAATAGAATTTCATTTTAAAAAGTTCTCTCGTAGGACTTTCTTTTTAACGACTGATGGTGTTCAATAGCCAAAAGTTGGAAATTTGATTTAAAAATTAAAAAATGGTGGTTTTTGGAAAAAGGGTACGACAGCTGATGATTCCATTTGTCTTTTTTAGTTTGTGGTAGAATTTCTAATAAAGATTTGTCTTTTCAGGACGTAAGAAACCGCCAGCCCGAGAAGAATATCAAGAAGAAAAAAGTCGATCACCATTAACAACTATATCTGCTCAGCGCTTCCCCATCGATCAAGGGAAAACTGTTGAACTCTACGAAGTCACTGTTTCCGAGCAACCTGCTGTCTCTCGTCACTCCACAACCACCCAACAGCCAGTTGCATATTATCAAACAACTCAGTTTCCGCAACAGCCAAAGTACGAATCACCACAAGACTATTGGGAACAAAGTGTTCAATATCCACAAGAGGGCTTTAGCAGTACCAAAGTACCAGAGCCTCAGCGGCAATCGCCAAAATATCCTAGCAGGGTAGAGCCTCAGATTATATCTCTCTATCCTGAACCCGTAACCACGCAAATACCCATTCAGACTGCTGAAATTACAGAAAGTGTTACCGATATTCCTATTTATACGACCAATTTACCCGAAAGAACAACAGCTTCGCCTACTGAACGAATCAGAAATCATAGACCTTCCGGAAAAAGAAGAAGGCGCCCTACCGTAGCCACACAGGAACCTCGCAATACACCATTGAAAACAAGACAAGAGTCCCCCGAGCGTGATAATTCTAGTGGAGACTTGATACGAAGAAATCAAGCAAAGTCCCAGCAAACAAAGTACGAGAAATCAGGTGGGGAACGCAAGCCAAGCAATAGAAGACGTCCTGAAGTTGGCCTTAAAGCCAGTAAGAACGAACTAGACGTTCAAACAGAAACTGTGACCCCAAACCGATTTGAAACTCCGAGAGAAGAACAAGTAGTTTACGTAACAGAGTTTCCGACTTATTACCAAAAAACACCAACTGAGAGTACAGACTCGGTAACTGAAAACTTGGACTTTGACTATGTGACTAACCCTCCCAGGCCCTCTGGCATAAATAATTATGAGTACGTGACTGAACCTACAAGGTCTCGAGTAAGTAATTATGACTACGTGACTGAACCTACGAGACCCTCTAGAATAAACAATTATGAAGAACTTGAGAAAACAGACTATGTTCAGACCACTACTACTCCTCCTCTTACATCAACGACTCCATTTACCACAACGAAAGAACCACAACGAACAACCACAACTTCCACTGTTTCCACCACGAAGCCAACTTTCAGGGTTAGACCTTCTAGAGTTGGAAACACTTCAAGACCACGTTTTAGCGTTAAAGAATATAAAAGCAGGCTAGATTACAAAAATAGAATATCTCAAATTTCTACCACCGAGGGTAGTGATTCCCCGGTGAAGCAAAGACCCACAGTAGAACCTATAAAGAAGAAGCAGCAATCGGCCGAAGTACGGGAAACTACGGGAAAGTATAAATACATGTCAAGAGTTTCCTACAGAACGAGTTCGACTACTCCTCCCAGTGAAGATCAAGCAAACACAACGTTCACTACCTACACGAGAAACAAGATTAATAAATTCACGCCCAAGCAAAGACCCAACAATAGCTATCTCTATCGAAGTCGAACGACGACGAGCACCACATCTAACTCTGCTATTAAAGAAGATGGTCAAGTCTCTCCTACTATTCGATCCGAAAATGTATTTTCTTCTTCAATTCGACAACGCCCTTCTGCAATGAGAAGTAAATTGAGAAATTCCAAGGAACCATCTGGAAATAGAGACGAGATAGAAATGGTCATCGAGGAAACGAGCTTTTACTCTCAACCGACATCTCAGCCGACATCTCAGCCGACATCTCAACCAACATCTCAATCTGAATCTCTTGAAAACCAGGTTAATGAAATCTTGGAAGAAACACAGTTCACGCCTTCCAGTAATCAGAGTAAAGAAGAGGAAACTTCAAAAGTTCAGGAAAGTATAATCTCAGTTAACGAGAAATCTGAAACAGGCGACGAATCTCTGAAAGTAAATTCAGAATCGAGACCTACAAATGAACTGCCAACAACAACTAGTAAGCAAACGGATGAAGAACTTTTGGAAAAAGCATCTCAAAGTGTTGCTGATTTGACTAGCTCTGCTTCTGCTTTATACGATAAACCTGGTTTATTCAAAGCAGTTTCACCATCGACAGAGAACAGGGTCATTTCAACTCATCTCAAAATTACCACCGGAGAACCCACGTTACCCATTGAAGCATTTTTCCACAATTTATCTGAGAAAGTCTGATAGATAGAAATATTTTAATTAAATTTATTACTTTAGCAACCATCAAGGAAACGTGTCCCACCCTGCTGGAAGTTTATTTCTGAATCCGTTTAATTTCAAGAATGTAAATCTGTGAAAAAAGAGCAATCCTTTCAGGATGAATTTGATCCAATCCGGAGACAACCTGAAGATTCTTATATAAATAATTGACTCCAGTAGTAATTTAGGCTTTGATTTTAGATTGATTCGGCAGGGAATGTTGGTTTTGACTTCGGATTTTATCGGGTTTCACTTCAGATTATGTTGGATTTAATTGGATATTAATTTTTGTTTTGAATTCGAATTGGCTCGATTAGCTTCAAATAGACATTTTTTAAATAATATTTCCGATTAAATAAAATGTATTTGGAAAGCAATTTGTAAGTATACTTTAGACTGGATTGGATTGATTCGAATAGTAATATTTGTTTTGACTTCAGATTGGTTCACCTAAAGACTTGGGAATGAAACGTATTTAGGTGGATAGAAATTTTTCTATTCGAAACTTTCGCTAGGAAACTGCAGTGAAGGTTTTCTAATGTGAAATGGCCATCGATTACGTCGAACTGACCCAGTTTTCAGATGACTGAAATTTTTGGAAATTTCAACGAAATTACTCAAAAATGGTGAAGGATGCGTTTAAAAGTTTGTCCGAATGATTCTCAAATTCATTCGGAAAGGCATTTCATCCGAAAATTTCGCCAGGGCAGTTAAACCGTTAAAGTGTAAAGAAGTTTTCATGTAAAATAATCTTCGCTAAGTAAAACTGTGTTACCTAAATTGAATTATATTGCATATTTATGTCATCATCGATGTCATCGTTTTAATCTACTGAATCATTCATAATTAGTTTCGGTGCATGTAATTATTTTTATTTTATTTATAGGAATATCAGAGACGCTACTCAACTCATGTCAGTGGAATTGTTTCATTTTTCATTGGAAAACAGAATAATTTTCATTTACTCTTAATATACACATGTACCTTCCCTATCGTTCGAAAGATTAGTATTTATTGGAGCACATTTAATTAATTTAACAATGTACATACAAATAAATTATAACTTTGTATTTAATTTAAAATAAATAATTCTAAAGTGATTATTTTTCTTATAAAAGTGGTTACAAATAAAATGAAATTGAAGCCATTTTTCGGATTCAGTATGCCTATTACTTTTTGCCAACCAGTTTCCCACATTTTTTCCCGTTTATAAAATGTGCAGGTTCTGTAACGTTTTACGTTTTACAACGCACACTTTTATTATTCATAATAAATTCAGATCATTAAGCTTTGAATGTTGAGCTCAGAGTCAACACTGTAAATTGTTTGCGAACAGTTGTTCTGTTAATTAGACCGTTTGCGATTGACAATAAAATTTCCGACAGCAGTGTAGGCAAATAAATAAAACAATAAAAGGCCAGCCAATAAATGAATAGAAGATTACAAAAATTCAAGAGATTTAATTTGGGAAATTCTTCTTTTCTAACTTTTGTAAAAGGATCTCTCTGTTTTTTAAATAATCTCAAATAAGAAAGTTAAATAAATATAAATACAATAAATAGAGACAAAAAATTAAACCCTGGGGCAAAGGGAATTAAAATAATTGACACCTGAAGGTAATTTTTTATAAAAAAAATGTATTTTATTTTAAAAACAAAAATAATTTATTAAACAAAATCAAGTCGAAATGTCTTTGAAATTAAGGACGCTCTAATTAAGACGCTCATTAATTCACAAATAGCAATAACGAAAAGAAAAAAAAAAAGAATATAAACACTGTATTGAAAACTGTTCACATTCGCTGCAGAAACTTTACAAAACTTTTAACACAACATTGCCATCCGAGTTTAAAGCAAATGCGTTAAAAACGCGAAACAAACATACATAAAATATATAACTTTATAATAGTTAGTCTTGTACAAATATGGTCTGCGGTAGATAGTTCTAAAACGCGCATATTATAATATTATCGACAAATATAAAGCCCATATAAATATAAACGAAGTAAATTCGGTATTCAATTTGTATTTTGCAAGTATTAAAAATAGAGGATTCTTGAAATTACTTAAAAATTTTACACTTAATATATATTTATATAATCTACTGAAAGAAATATTTTGGTATTTTATTTATAAATTTAGTCATCTAGTTCTTGCTCACTGCTGAGAGTGTAAAATGCCACTTTAAAGATATTATTGATATAGTCGATATTATTTAATCATATTAACAATTTAGTTGTGTGTTTTAATATTCATTTCTATTCAATTTGAAATAAAATTGAAAGAATTATTTAATTTAGTTAATTTATCGGCTAAACATATATAACCCAAAGTTTTTCTTTCAGTGATTAGTTTAATCAATCTTTCGCGGTCAGTAGGCAACTTTAGGCGATTCGTAGTACAAGTCGGACATGTAAATGTTAAAAATCTGCATAATAAATTCCGTGAAACATTTAGCAGTGTTGTAATCATCAAACCTGATTTCATATATTGTAACTTCGGACCTAGCCCTTTTCTATATCATTATCAAAAAAGTCCTACAGATTTTTTCAAGTTTACCTGCTTCCAGGTTGGAAGATTTTGAAATGATTCTCTGCTCATTCCTAGAAGCTCCTGAAAATCAATAAAACAAAAATATGAGTTGAATGTTTCAAAGACATAGGAGTGGAATAAGGAGAAAAAAGTAATTGAAACAAATTCAAAATAAAAAAATTTTCTTTCAAAATGTTTAAAATGTATTTTAAGAATTTAGTAGGATTAACATTTTTATAAAGAATTTCAAAAAAATTCAAAAAATTCCAAGAGACTTTAAAAAATTGCAAGTGCCAAGTAAAAATATTTTGATTGGTTATCCGAAAAAATTTATTTAAACTGGAAATTATCTATCGTGTTTCAAACAATAACTTGTTAAACTGTGATGATTGGGGCAAAAAATAGTTGATTCGATTCTGGAGAAAAAAAATCATGAATACAAACTTGAAAGTGTTCCGGTGATAGGTACATTTCAAGACGAGTAGGATCGACACCTTCTGGAAGCGGTCGTTGCAACAATTGGGCCAATGGGTAAGTACTTTTTGTTAGACGAACGAGCTCATTTTCCACTCGCAGAACTTCTCCAGCTTTACGACCATCCTGAGAACAAAACACTTAGAATAAAGAAATTTTTTCTACTACTATTACGATAGTAAACCTTGGATGAAGTTTCATAAAACTAGCATCTATCTATTAATATACAATTCAAGTCCTGAGTAGTGCCACACCGAGTAGTACCACAAACAAAGTGATCTAATTATTGGTTTTCTTTTTCTTCTTCTTCTTCTCATTTTTTGTTGATAAATCATAAATTATATTTAAATGAGTTTTTTGTCCATCTTACATTTTACCCAATTCTTATATCTTCTTTTAGATATTTATTTTCTATCTACACATAAAACTGAATGCCTTGTGTGTCTGTGTGTTCCGAATAGGCTTCAAACTCTTGAAAATGTAACCAAATTTTGCAGAGTATTATAAATTTGACCTGCAAATTTTTTGAAATATATTTTAAAACTGTTTTCGAATTTTGAAATTGGTATAATATACTTTCAAATTTTAAACACTTTTAAATTGAGAATTGTTCGACAATGAATATTTTACGGTACTTCATTTCCAATTAGAATACTTAAAATTTGATAATAAAATTGAGGAGGGAATTGAGCTGCAGACAGTAGACACATTGCGGTTCATATTTATAATAGTGTCGGGAATCCCCTTCTCTGCGGTCCTCTGTGATTGGTTCCCGCGAAAGAGTGGGGGATCATTCAGAGTTTCACCGAGGTGGGAACGATATCGAGAGTCGCATGAGTGGGGATGTCATTTTTAATATTATGCAGAGCGCGGATGGTGATTGGTGAAGAGATCTCGCTAGACCGGGAGTGTCGATTTAACAATATCGAGAGCGCGGACGGTGAAGAGATCTCGCTAGAACGGGAGTGTCGATTGGATGCCCAAGCTGGTCAAAGGAAATAGAGAAATAGTTTGTTGCTATAAGCAATTATTGCGGATATTACTCTGAAGTTTTCTCGATACTTTTCTTCGCCGAAACTAAAAAAAAACATGCTTATTGACCTGTCTTAATTTGCAATTAAATATTATTAAACAATAGGCAGCTTTAATTATTTTATTAATTTTGTAGGCATTGCTAGGGTATACTGCGCGTGTACACCGAATTTCAAATAATTTCAATAATAATTGGGAGTTTCGACGATTTATGGTTTAAAATATAATTGAATTTGGGGAAAATTTGTCTTCACTTTTTCATTTTTATTATTAAAAATATTCATCGAACGAAAAAACTTTAAATAGAAAAAAGTTCTGTTTTGTCCTTCTTTACAAGTCTATATTTTTTAAAAAATAATTTTTTGAACTTTAAGATTTGAATATCACGAGACGCTTGGACAATACGCATTTTCGAGCATCCGTTCCGTTTTTGCATCCGGACCCTCAATTGATAAATTTTAATCATTTCAACCTTAAACTTTGAATGACCTTGTAAAACTTACTCGGATGTTCAATTCGGCTATGTCATCACGATACATCCATGTAGGAAAAAGATTCGTAAATTGCAAGGGTTCGAGTCCAGCCCAAACTAAATAAATTGGAAATTCCGTACTGTCTGGATTTTTCAAATTCCAGTACTGTAAGGCCATTGCCATGGCTGTTTTTCTTTCTGCTTGCCAGCGAACTAAGCCGCTTCCAGTTTGATCTTCGTCACCAATGTCAGGCCACCAACCTTGCCAGACCCATAGTTCGTCGTTGTTATCCAGCAAAAACAACGCTAAAAAAAAGAGTGATTTTCTATAATAAAATTCCAGCTTTTTTTAGTTCATACATGTCAGAAAATTAAGTTTCTCCAGATTCAATTTTTGCACACTAAATAATACCTTACTCTTTTCAAAAAAACCTAGAATTGCACTTTTTAAAGGCACGTGATACTTTACGATAAGAGCAATTTATTTTCCACATCTTTACGTTCATAATAATAAATATTTTTTGTGAAAACTATTTATTATTGCGAACATAAAGTTGCGGAAAATAAATTTGCTCTTACAGTAATTACCACATGCACTTAATTACCACATGCACATTTCTAGGTATCCACTAATTATTGCATATTAAAAGCAGTTACAGTCCTGGACAATTCTCGGATATTTCCAGCATTTTTCCTAATTATAAATTACATAGATACATAATTTTCTTGGATGTTAATGGAATATTTTTTTACTGGCACGAAAAGGCAATCGTCTACCACTTGATATGCAATAAACTATTCTTTAAAATATTATGATCAAAAAATGTTAATGATTTCTAGTTATTTTCTTAATTACCTGGTTGATTGACTTGATATAACTCTTCTTGTAAGAAAGGAAAGGACAACGAAAGTTCAGCACGATAAGGACACAGTAATTCTGTTGCCTTCAGTTCTTTAGAAATGTTCGTCAAATGAAACAGTCTTGGGGTGTAGTTAATTTCTTTCTTGTTTTCTAACTGATTGTACAATTGTCTGTTAGAACCACCTAGTCCTAAACATAAATTTTGTACTTTTTAAGTAGATTTTCATAAAAAGTTAATGTAAAATGTGAAAGCTAATATTTGAAATAAATTTACCTTTCCAAAATTCTTTAGGTTCCTCTCCTTCATCAATTTCATTGATTGTAAATTCGTTTGTCAAGAACCCAGATTCATCTGCTTCGATTTTGATTAAATTATGCGCTGCAGAAAGTGCATTCTGAAATATATTTTTCAAATTAAAAAAGAGGAGAATTCAAAAGTACAAATAATTGTTGCATTCATAATATAGGATACCCAATGAAAACAAAAATTATTTTCGATTGTTTAAAATCTTTTAGTTCGGAATTGTATTCCTTTTGGAGAAGAAACAATGTTCTATTTTTTTATTTTTTATTTTATTATTATTTTTAATATTTAAAGGTTCACGCTAGGCCGTTTTGGATGAAAAATTAATTTTTTAGAATTTAATATTATTCTAATGTTTAAAAACAGTGTGTTTACTTTATTTTAAGATATTGCAATGAATTATTTTGCCATTGCAGTGCCATATGTCACGAATCAATACAACATTTTCGAATAAAACTTACTTTTTCTTTAATGAAAAATTTTAATCGTTAATAAAAAAAATAGAGGCTGCCATTTGAAATTTCAAAGGTGTCGAAGATAAACACTGGTAAAAACATATCAGTTTCTCTCCCCTGATGTATAAATATATTATTTAAGTATTTTACACAGCGCACAAAAAGCAACCAACTATTAAACGTTATGTGCGTGCATATATAGTACTTGTTTAGGTTTCGAAGACTCTTCGTTAGTTTTAATCGAATTAAAGGGATACACGAAACGGAAAATAAATCCAAGTTTGAATATAATTTCTAATTGCGAACTCTAATTCATAGAAAGAAAAAGATACTAACTTTTTTTACATGGGAAATTGAATTGCATCCATGCCACACATAAACTTTTTTCTCTTTTGTATTTAAAAATACAAGAGAACCTCGACTTCTGAGTTGTCGAGTTGAGTAGGGTACTTCGGTGAGTGATGTTTCAGAATCAAGGGCACCTCGGACGATATAGAGCCTAGATTTGTCGGATTTTTCTGATTTCTTTCCAGAATGAATAATCATCTTCCCAGAGAAAAGATTCAAAAACGCTGCTGGTTCAAAGCCTTGAACCACACGAATCTGTAATGGAAAGTATATTATTTTTCACTGAGTGGTGAACCACAGAGTTTACATTTAATTTGGTAATTCAAAAAATTCAGGGAATACAAAAGAACATTTGTAAAGAAATCCATGCGAGTTTATAAAAATTTCATTCCACACAGCAACTATTTTCATTAGAAAAGGTAATCTAAATTGAAAAAAGTCACGAATACAAATATTTTGTCACAAACATTGATTATAATAATGATTGTTGTTATTATCGTCTAATTTCCTCTGATTAATAGTCACGCTAACAATAATTTAAGAGAATTAAAAAAAAAAGTTTCCACTTTAATTAGGAGATTTAACAAACAATAAACAAATTTATTGTATTTTTTCAGTTCCTCCGAATTAATAAATAATATAGATAAGCTGTTATTTAGTATAAAAAATTAGTGAAAGATGACATTTCTTTCAATATTTGAATAAAAATATTAAAAATATAAGAATAAATAAATAAATTTTTTTTATTAAAAATAACAATTACGTTAAATAATTTTGTGAAAAGATGTAAAGATCGTAATGTACTAAAATATCGAAAAGTTGAAAAATAAGTTAACAAACAATAATTATAGGTACCCACTGAAGTTAATTAGTTCATTCGTTTGGAATTTATTAAATTTGTATTATTTCTTTTCGGGAATCATCAAGTATCATTTACCTGAGGTCCTTCTTCACGATCTAATTCAACAGTAAGTAAAGCAGCTGCACCCTGCTCGTTCAAAGATGCATTTTGTCCTTGCCAAATAAAATACACAGTACGATCTCTACCCTTTGCTGCATGCTTGGATGGCTGACCATTTAATTCTCGACCTAGATGTGATGTAATGATGAGTTGATAATTAGTTTAACTTAATCAATGATTATTTATTTATCTAGAAGATTATTTTAGAAATAGATTTCATAATATACCAGTTACTGTCACGGTGTACATCCATCGCACAATGTAGCTGTCCCCGGAAAAAAATTGTCCTACAGATGCTTCATCTAAAAGCGTATGTGAAAATTCGTCGATATGCCATATAGTCACGTTAATCGTATTCACAATGTATTGTCTTAATGTCTGAAATAAAATTAATTAAAATTTGTTTTAAATACCTTGAAATATTTCAAAGAATTTAAAAGATTTCAAGTAATACTAAGTATTATAGTATATTGTGTACTAAAGGCGTAAAAAAGATTTTCTTGAATATTTAAGAATTTATAGTTATTTTAAGGGGTTTGAGAAGACTTAATTTTCAAAATATTTATTTTACAGTATTTTATAAGATTTAAACTATTTACGAAATTTCATATCAATTAAAAAGGTTTTAAATCATTCTTATTTGAAACGAAATAAATATTACTTACTTTAAATAAAAATTTATATTCTTTAGGTTCAAACATATAAATGTTATGGAAAAGTATGCAAAAAAAATTGGAAAAACTTTTTGAAACTCAGAAACATGAAAAACAAGAAGCTCAAAGAAATGTAAGGGGCTCAACTAATCTTAAATACGTGATATTATATGTTGAAAAAATGTATCAAAATGTATAAACAAAGAATGTTCCTTCGTTAAAATATTTGTTGGCCCTAAAAAGGGCCGATTTTTTTTGTTGAAAACTTTCTGGATCTTAAATACGTCTAGCAGGAATTTTCGCATCTGGCCCTGGTAAGCGGGCCAGATTGTGCTGCGGCCGCTCTAAATTTTGAGCCACATGTGCCCAAATAGTAGA